>VZRS01010906.1:507011-582107 GCA_013398055.1 Ifrita kowaldi | reverse complement strand
TTTTCTCTTTTTTTTTTTTTATTAGATGTATCATGACAGTTACAAATTAAGGCAAAACAGCATAACATACATCAGTATGTTATAAAAATATACCTGAACTTCAAAATCATGACAAATTTAGGAAACATTGATGCAAATCATGAAATGCACAGAGATAGAAACCCAGTCAGGTCATGTTGTTAATCTGCCTGAAAGTGCAAAACTGTTCCCTTGTGTCCATTCATTGACTATCCTGCTACAAATAATATTTTCTGTTAGTATACTGGTGAGGGTTTTTAATGAGCCATTCAGAATGTAACTGCTTCCTTCAGTTTCTAAAAGCTGGGGTGGAAAATCTGTGAGGAATCATTTGTATAGTTTTCTCCCCCCGTTCAAGATCATATATTCCCTGCACTCCTGCTGGGCTTTTTGCTGGACTTCATTGATTTCTCCTCCTGGTGAAGGTGCCCCAAGACCACACTCGGTTCTCTGGGCGTGGCTTCCTCTTGACTGGCTTTGGAGGGAGAAGTGAGGGAAATTGGTGTGTTCTCTCCCCTTCTTTATGTCCAAAGAGCCTCCGTTCACTTCAGCATCTCCCTAGGGTGCACCCTGCTCTCTCAAATAGTTTTGTGAGCAGTGGAACAGTTCAGGATTTTGCATTGATTTTTTTCCCTCTGTGGCATCCAGACTGGCCACTCAGACCCATGGGATCACCCCCAGCCTGAAAGGGGAGAATTACCAAAGTAAATCCAAGTGGTCTTGTCTGGTAGAAGTATTTAGACAGTCAAACATCTGTGTTAGAATGGATTAAGATTCTGGCGTTGGCGTTTTTACAAGGGGATCATCCAGATTTTCATTGCAGCCTGAGAGTATGGCTTAGCAGAAATCCTAGAAAGTCAGAAATGGTGATCTGTTTGTGAAAAGCTCCCAAATCTGGCTTTGCTCACGTGAAATAATGTCTTCTGTACTTGACTTAAAAATTCTGGTTTTAGAAGTTTTTTCCAATTTTAGATTTATGTTTGTTATTTCTTCCCTTCTGCCCTGACTATATTAAGTTCATCCTGGTTTCCTAAGGAGATGAAGCTAAAATGATAATAATGCTGTCTGACTGATAGCTCCCCTCATTGCCTTGGTGTAATTTTTTTACCCTTGGAGATTAATTTCTGCTAATATAAATAGAAGAGTAGAGATTTCAAAGTGATGAAATCTTACAAACCTCAAGACTTCTGGTGACCAGGGAGATGAGAGAGATACAGTTAATGCCCCCACTGAAGGAAGAGCTGTAGCAAGCATTCAACTTAATAGACGTAAGAAAATTTGTGCAGGTGTTCCATAGGATGCTGAGCTTTATAACTTCTGCTGCTTGAGGCTTGGTGATTATATTTTTCAATTTCTTTCCTCCTTGGGCATGCACAGTTGTGGAAGTTTTGATTGTGCCTTTTCTTATCCATAGTCCTCTCAAAATAAGCTCAATAGGTCTGAGATATTTCTGGTAATGAGTTATGAATACAGACACTGTCATTCCTCCACTTCATAAACTGCTGTGTTCCTTTCCTAGCCCATAATTTAATTCTTCTTGATACAAGGTTGATAGCCAATGATGCAGTAATTTTCTTTGTTATCTTGACTCAATGCAAACACTTGATTACTGTGGTCACAATAAAACCTAGCTTCTTCCACAATCAGTTTCTCTCAATTGCTTACAAGTTTTTGATTAGAATTTAATTTGCTTCCTACTGCCACTGCTATTTTTTCTGGTTAAGGCTGCATCCGAACGTCCTCCCCTGCTTTCTCTGCACAGTAGGATGCTGTAACACTCTCCCCATGTCATGAGAAGGATAATGGAGGAGAAATATGAAAAGGTGTTGTGAGTTTATCTAGCAAGACATTTATGAATACATGTTGCTTTTATTGACTTTTAAGTGGTGGTTATTGTTCTGAATATTTGTTCTGTTACACAACTGAAGGTAAGAGCTGTGTTCACGGGTGATTGCCCATTTTCTCCTTCCTTATCTTGCCAACATTAATAGCATCAAAATACTTGTCTGTCTTTTCTCTTTCATTATCTCCCTATAAAATTACTGTGGGTAGGTTTTTTTGGGGTGGTTGGGTTTGGTTGATTTTTTAAAACATTTTTAAATTTTTTTTTCTTTAGAAAGATTTAATAGTATATTAAGTTGATTTGCAATCTTTTTTCGTGTTGTAGAAATCATATCAATTGGTCTTGCTCTCTGGGCATGAATATACATATATAAATGAAATGAATTTAGCAAAGTGCTCACTGGATAATGTTTTGATTTCTTTGAAAATATTTTTCAGCATTCACATTGCACAAAGCTCTCCTCTACATCTTTTACAATCATTTATATACATTAAAGCCTTCATTCCCCACTAAAGACAGAGCACCACCATGCTTGTACAACAATTACATTTGACTTTATTCTCTTGCTCTGTATTAGCAAGAGGAAGGACGAGGTGCACAGTGATGTCTTTTTTTCTGGGAACAAGCACAAACGCTTCTGAAGCGTCTTGCCCTGCCTCATCCTCTTGCACTTGAATGGAGCCAAACATCCTTCCCTGCCGCAAGGACCTGGCCTCCTGGCAGCCCCACACAGCTCTCCCTGTGCTCCGGGTAGCTGCCACCCCGCACCCTGGGCTGGGTGCCTCCCAGCTGGTGTCAGAGACAACTCCCACAGCAATTTCTCACCCTCCACCCCTCACCAGTGGTTGCATCACTCCCAGAAACGTGGGATGTAGCATCGTACGTAGGTGCTACCCAGTCTGCTTCAGTTCAAATGCATTCAAGGGATGGATCTTAAAACTCTGCCAGTGGAAGCGTTTAACTTGTGCTGTAGTGAAAGATTGGGTAGGGTGTGCAAACCTGTGCCCTTACCTTGACAGGGCAGAGAAGGGCAGTGACACCCTGCAGAGAGACAGTGTGGCCTCTGCCCAGACCAGGGGGTGGGCTGAGAGCAGGAGTCCTTCACATGGTTCAGCTGTGGCCGAGGCAGCTCATCTGACTACAGCCTGAAAACCAGTGCCAGCAAAGGGAGGTGATGATTTTACCAGGGTCGGGTTTGCACTGTACGTGGGGAGACGTACCTCGAGCAGCCTTTGGGTGTGGAGCTCTGGCCAGGTGCACCCAGGCTGAGGCATTTGGACAGAAGGATTTCAGCTGGCTTCCCAGATCACAGAAAGCACTGAATATATGCAGCAGAAGCTTTTCTGCATGTCTTTGCTTTGGTTTATGGCACACATCTTTCCATGCTGAACCCAGAGGTACGGGCAGTTCTGCACTGGGTTGTGCTGCAAGGACGCAGCTCTGAATTAAAAATCTTCAATTTTCTGTGTCCCTAGGAAGATCCAGAGAAGCAATTGCAGATCAGGGAGCACGTGCTTTTTTCTTTTTACTTCTTCTTATTTTAATCTACAGATTAAGCAGTATTTGCTACATACACAATGATAGCGAAGCTATCTCTGTTGGCTTTCCCCATCCTGTCCACATATTCCATCCAATAGAGGAAGGTGAACTGGGTTTATAGTATACAGTGATGTCTATGCCTGCAGATCTGAACACCTGCTGAGGCAGAACAGAGGGAATAATTTATTCTGCTTTCCAGCCCCCATGGACAAATGGGTAGACTTTTATTTTAGCCTTTTTCAATTACTTTTGCAACCAGTTCACAACATTCTGTTGGAAATACGGAAGTTTTTCCATAGGCTCCTGAGAAACCTGGAACTGTGATTAGTAATGCAGCTTTGGAGTTGTTGAAATGCCCTTGGAAGATGTGCAGCATTCAACACCATACAACTTGGTGTTCTGTCTGTATAAAGTACTGCCCTTTGCTCAGGCTCAACATCCCTTTTAAGATTTGTTTTGCCTAGTTTGGAATCTTGTGTCATTTGTATCCTTTAGCTGAGCACCTGACCCATCGATATTTTATATCTTCTTCATTACGAGGTACCTTGGTCTTGCTCAGACAGCTGCAGAAGCATTGGCACCTGTTAAATATTTCATACTAACTGATGAAAGTAGTCTGTGGTATTTCACTGAGTGAGGACAAAGAGATTGTCATTGTCATTGAGATGGTTCTGCACCCTTCCTCTGCCTCATCAAAAACAGCTTTAATTCCTGGGCAATACCTGGTATGCTTTGTTCATAAGCAATTTCTATCTACACAGGTGGATTTTATAGTCCTTAATTAAGGGAATTTCCATTAGTGTTGGTGAGATTTGTCCTGGAAGTATATATGTGGAGACCTTTGCATGTCTCTTCCATCTATTGTGGATGAGGTTTGGTTGGGTAAGAGGACTAAAGGAAGCAGAAGGGGGGAGGATGATGTCTAGAAATTCTGTCTCTGAGTGGACAAGCAGATCTGAAAATAGTGTTTGAACTAGAATTTCCCCCATGGTACCAAGTAGAAGGATATGGTTTGCCTAATACCTGAAGTATACATATTTCTCAGGGCTTAGCCAGTTGTAAATAGCATTGTTTGCTTTGGCAGATAACACAACAAGGTGTTAAGCAATCATATGGCGCTTCATCTTTATTTAAATCCACAATACACTGGGAGTGCTGAAGTTTTTCTGCTGTTTGTATGAATAGAAATTCTGAGGACTGGCTTTATAAACTGCTCTGAAAAAAGGAAAACCACCCTGGAACTGAGGAGAAGGGCAGAGGTCTGCAATTCTGTTGCCACTTGTCCAGAGCACGGATGGGCTGCTCCTACAGAGACAACTTGTAATGGGAAGGTGAGACACTGATTTAGCTGTAACCCTGCCTGTAGCAGAGCCGGGCTTGGACACAGGATTGTGGTTCCCTGGACACAGGGAGTCAGATGATGCTGTGGAGTGTGTCAGTGTAGTTCACCTTTCCTGTTCCCTTGCAAAATAGGATGCACTCTCCTCCAGGGAAGGAGCCATTTTCTAGAATATTAAAAGCATGATGGTTATGGCTGGAGCAGTTGCCACATGAGGAAAGGGTGGGGATGGGCTGGCTCAGTCTGGGAGAACATGGCTCTGGAGGTGCTGAGAGCAGCTCCTGGTACCATGGGGAGGGAGATGGTCAAAAAGAGAGAGCCAAAGACATAGGGGGCATCAGATGGACCAAGCCAGAGAGGTTCAGATGGTGCCCAAGGAAAAGAATCCAGGAAGGCAGAGGTGTGGGCTGCTCACAGTGGCTGTGCCAGCTCTGCTTTGGGGGGTTCCAGCCCTGAGGGAGCACAGCCCTCATCAGCCTCATCTGACCTTGGTACTGAGCTGGACCAGGGGCATCCTGAGCCCCATCCAGCCTGAGCTGTACCATAACCCTGTCATTCCAAGCTCAAAGCTGAGCCTCTGAAAAGTTGCTGTGAAGTCCTTGTAATGCATGAAAAATATAACAGGGAAGAGGAATCTTATTTAACAGACTGAAAGGCCAGTTGACAGTACCTTTAATAAGAAGTAACAAATAGATGCTAACAACAGCATAGTGGTTTGCAGTCCCTGCCTTAAAATATCTTGCTAATACAGTCTGCCTTAGATATGGTTAAATTCGATGTTGTAAAACAATTTCTAAGTGTACTGCATGTGATCTGTTTCAGGCTTCAAGTCTAATTCAGTCTGCTGCAGCTTTTTTTCACTTAAGAAAAGCTTTCTCCAAGGCACAATACAGCATAATAAAAATGCAGGGACTTCTGTAAACATGTTTTGCTAAAGCTTTAATGTGATAGTTATGTTCTGTGTTCAAAAATGAAACACTGCTTTCTTGGAAGTAGGCATCATGTGCAATGGTGTGATTTTGATGTTTAAAAGAAAGGTCCCTAAGTGGGAATGGGGTTCTTCTAATGTGTCTCGCTTGTTTTTCTTCTTGGAAAGGTCAGGTATTAGAAATTCTGTTGTACCACCCTTCTGATATTTTCTCTAAATGTCTTCTCAGAAGAGCTGGATTGCAGTGAAACCTCTCAGTAACAAAGTCTCCAGAGAAGACAGCCACTGACTAGTCTATTATTAAGACTGTGAGTTGCTTCTGTTTAACAAAAAAATACTAAAGAACCACTCCAAAAAAAGTAAACTATAAGCCATTGCTTCTACAATAGATAGGGTCTCATTTAAGCAAACATCAAGCAAAAAGCTCCACTCTATGCTGTCAAAGCTGTTTCATAAGCAGTGATTGAACATATGTTCCCTGAGTAACATAAAAGAGTTGGCATTAAGAAGCCAGTGGTGCTTTCAACCACTTCCCTGCTCTTCCCCATCATTACTCAGAAACTGTCACTAAAAGTGCTTGCTGTTTACCTCAGAGAGCTTAAAAAAGCTTAAAAAGATGAGTGCGTGACGGTTGGAGGAATATTTGTTTTCTTTCCAATTGAACTTGAATTTGTTTGCTGGAAAAGCTAGAATTGTGAAAGGAATTAAATTGAATAAAAATAATTCTCAGCCAATTCCTCATGGGAACAACCTATTATTGATGTGATTGGAAGGTCTCCACTTGAACATAGATGGTGTTTCTCATAAGGCATGGTGCTTTTAGGAAAAAGGATCACTGAAAAGGCAATGCTGGCTTTTTCTGTTCTGAGTTGGTAGTTTTATTATTTACAGTTTGAAGAGAGAGTACATGCTGTCCACACAGTTCCTTTTATTAATGAGTAACTCACTGTTATGCTCCTTCTCTCCTTCCAGATTCTCATTACTTACAGGTAGCTGGAAGTAGCACTCCAAAGTAAAACAGAATAAATGGGATGGTGTGTTTCTCAAACAGGTTTCCCAAGAGACTCAGTGTATTGTTTCCGTTCTAGCAAGTTTTGAAACTAAAATAAATAAATAAATAAATAAATAAAATTAAGACAGATACTAATTAGTTTAGCTTTACTGACTATTAAAATAATTCCAAATGGAAACCTACTTGTTGTAATCCCATTTAAGGAGAGACAATTTCTTGTTTTGAGTCAACTATAATAATTCACACATCTTAGCATGGAAATTGAATGTTTTTACAGAAGCTTAGTTATGTTGAAAGGATGTAATAAGACATTCATCCGCATATTCACTGTGTTAATTAAGTGACTAGTTAACAATCCAGCCTTTGTAGAAAGTTAAATTTTGTCATACAAAGGGAGAATTAACAAAACTGGAGGCCTCTTTGGTAGCAGTTGGTGGTCTACAGAGCATAGAAGAAAGCTGAACAAATTTATCCAGCTGATCAATTTTGCACATCCACATGGAGTGATATCTGCCTCATGATTCCGACAACTAAAAAAGTCAATTAAAACTTCACACCTTAATGACTTTAAAAGTTGCTTGTTCCCTAGATTTTTGTAAAACCTAGAACCTGAAGTTCGTTTGCCTAAAATTAAATGAATTCTCTGGGAGAACAGAAAGATGGGAGATGCACCTTTTTTTAAAAATGAAGCTTTTTATGGCTTAATGGCTTGATTAGTCCTTACTATAAATATTTTAACTATGCCATTTTTCTAGGCATGCATTTTGAGAGGGAATGGTAATTTATATATTTTAATCTGTATCTTGGCATAATTTCTGTACCTTTTCACAATTTAGGAAAAAGAATGTAAGATTAGAGGTAAATCAAAGCAAAATTTAAAAAGTCAATTTACATTTGAATGGCTCAGGACTTCCCCACTGTCACTCTCCCCTCTCTTCCCAGTGCTGTTCCATTTGATTAAAGCCACCAAAAAGCTGGGATTTCCAGCCCAGACCCTTCTGTATGGCTACCTTTCAGGGTAGGATTGAGTGCATTTGTTACTGCTCTATTCCTGGTTGAGAACTGGAGAGCAGAGATAACAGCCGGCAGTGCCATCTCTGGGGCACAGGATGTGTCCTGTAATCCCAGTTTCCCTGTTAAGACTTCCCAGCATCAGTATTTCATGGAGGAAGAGAAGCGAGGCTGACAGCCCGAGCTGCCATCTGACAGGAGCCACATTTGATGTACGGATGGCAGCGGATCCCTCGGTTGTGTCTGTGACGGGGGAGGCGGTCCAGCCTTCAGGCTTAGAAAAGCAGGGGCCCCTCAAAGGTGAGACGTAATCACCATTTGAAGTTAAGCTGTTCTCAAAAATGGGGATATTTGCTCAGATGTCGTACCAGGAGCTGGCAGGGGGATCTGGCTTCACTCCTCCTGTGCCAGTCTGAACTGCTCCAGCAAGACAGCGGGCCAGTCTATTTATACAACTGAACAAAAGAGGTGCAGGATAAGACCTCATTCTGATTTTGGGGCAAAGGCCTTGGCAGCAGAACACATAGAGGCATGCTCTTTTGATGGAGCATGTCTTTTTACGGCTCCATCTCCTCAGAGAGAGTGTAGCATTCAAAACCATGGGGATAGATGGCTCATCACTAAATGGGATGTGATGAGGGGGAAGATGCTCAGCCTCAGGCAGCATGGGAGCTAAAAACAGCTCAGTGGTGTTGCGAGCTGTGTTTGCACAGTGCCAACACAGCCACTGCTGAACTTGGGAGAGGCCGGAGATGTTCTGGGAATGTTCAGGGGAGCGAAATCCTCAGGGGGAAAAACCCTGAAACTGAGGAAGGAATATTATGGCATGTTCATGTCTGGTATCTGTATGAGAGTTTCAAAAATTGTTAAGAAAATAAGCATATGGATTGTATAAAAGGCACATAGGCTTATTTTGGGTGAGGAATATACATGACACTGTTCTCCTTTTTACAACTCTTCAAAAAGTGTCTTGGCACGCTTCCTGTAGATTTGTGTCTCTGAATTTAGAGGGGGAGGATGAGGAGGAAGAGAAGTTGAGGTGAGGAGAAAGGGAAGCTGAGAAGAGAGCAGTGCTGGGATATGATAGAGTTTAGCACCAGTTTGTTTGCAAATGGAAGGTGCAGAGGAGCTGCAGTGATGCATTATATTGTTAATTGTGTTTCAGTGTAGCTCTGGAGTTGTAGATCCTAGGAGAAATGTCACTCTGCACAAACATGGTACTCAGAATTTGTTGGTGAACTGTGACATCTGAAATGATACTTTTCTAGATAAAAATAGAGCTTAACTGAGCTAAACATTCAACAAACTTATTGCAACTGCAATTTGAATGTTTAAACTGTGAACAAAATACCAGGAAACACCCACTAATAATTCTGTGGCATCTGCTTTCTGGAGGAAATTGTGCCCTCATTTTCTAAATTAGAGGAACAAAAATAACAGGCAATTTTTTTTTTCTCAGGTCATGCTGCACTTGGTAATAAGTCTCTGGTAAACAGCTCATGGACTGTTGGTGCTTCTCGTCTTGGGTACTGAGTTTGCAGGATGTTCACTTGGAAGCCTTGGGAAAGGCCGCCACCAGTGGGACAGAGGGGCAGAGCTGAGGTGACAGAGCAGTGAGAGCTCAGGGAACAAGGTCTGTGGCACGTGCAAAGGGCTTGAGGACCCCGTCTGTAAACTTTGACAACAGGCATCAATGTTACGGAGCAGAGGAGTGAGATAAAAGTGAGGATGGTTTTTTTTTGTAACCAAAATGTGCAGGATGTCTATTGAGGAGAATGGTGGCTGACTAAATGAATGTGCTTTGGCAACAGCAGTTGCACCCAGGTGTCGTCCCATGTTTTGGGAGCTGTGGCACAGTGTTCCAGTGCAGGTTACTTTTCTTCTTCAAGGTAGAGGACACTTTGAATACAATTTTAAATCTTCCATTAAAAAATGAATGAGTGCTATAAAAATAACAAGGCTAGGATATTTCCTCTGGTCATAAATCTCCCATAGGAAAACTGCTCCATATTCAACAGTTTAATGCTGGGGTTGGTACTGATGCTTGGGTTTAATAGGGTTTATTAAAGCATCTTCATTACTCAGAAGAATAAAATTGTTCTGATGGTTTTGCATGATAAGCAGCACTGTTTTGGTGGTAAAGACTATCTTATTTTTGTCTCCACAATTCAGGAAGTGCTGGGGTGTTACAGTGTACTGGTGGATCTGTATAACCAGGAAAGATACTGGTGATCAAAAATGCATATCTGTAGGAAAGGTTATCCTGATGCATATGCCCTTTTTCCATCCACCAACTTGCTGTTTTAATGGCTCTGGGGTGGCACAGATTTGTTACTAATCCTTGCTTTGAATCTGCAGTGCCTACTGAGATAATGCAGGAATCGTACAGAGCTTTAGAGGGATGGATGGTTCAGATTAAAAAAAAAACAACCAAGAAACAAAAAAGCCAAACAGATCGAAAGAGCTTTTCTATTACACCACCAAATTGATTACTTCTAATTCAGAAATTCATTTAAGCCATTCTTGTTTTTCATAACTTTATCTTGAAGAAGCATTATTACCATGTAACCCAAATTTTTTCCTGTGTTTTTTTTTTCCCCCTGGAATTGAGTAGAGAGGGCAGCTATCCAATTAATCCAGAATGAACTTCAACAAAGCCTACATGTGTGGGCTCACAGTACCTGCAGGCAGCATAGCAAGTGCCACCTTATCCAAGGATATAAACACCACCGGCTTTGGCCTCACGCCTCCACCACAGCTTGGTGGATTTCTGGCCATTTGTGGCCACAGTTGCTGCTCATCTTCAGCCTTTTCTCCAGCCTGATGATGAGCCACAGCTTGTTGTCAGAGTTGTTTCATGCCAAGGTCTAGGTTGTGGCACCTGAAAGATCCCTCCACATTGTGGTTTTGTGACATGGATCCTGCATTGGAAGTGCTCTTCTGTGGCTGGAGGCCATCCTTCATTTGGGGATCTTTGAGGTAGGAGCAGGTTTTCTCATGAATCTCCAGCTTGTCCTTGCTAAAATGGGAGCACATTACCTTCTGAGTTGTGAGATGAAGCCTTCAAAGCACAAAACAGACAACTGTGTCACTGGGGAGGCTTCTTGAAAGACTGAGCAATTCATGTCCTCTTTGAGACAAATGAGTGATGTGCCCTGGATTTAGCTGTGCCTACCATGTGATAACAGAAATTCATTGTGAAAGGTTTATGATCCCAGAAACATTTACTGACATGCTGCACAGGGCAAGGGTTCTGCCACTGCACAGACTGGGCAATGTTTTTTTCACTCAGCTTGTTTTTCCCTACAGCCCCTGACTCCATGTCCATTCAACTATTTCAGGTCACTTTGTAAGCAATCTGAAACCACACTCTATTAAATACAGCTTTCCTGGATATGTAGGTTCAGCACATTTTCTTGTTGCATGAAATCTCAGAAAGGCTATTAGTAATTCCTGACTTTCAATTTTCTTTTTATAGTCGTTTACAGTTTCAGATAAAATTGCCGCGTGCATTAGTAAAGGACTTAGTGTGAACTTGCAGCTCACTCTCTTTTGACTAGGTTACTTTGTGTCTGTCAGGTTTTGATATCTGGTACCTGTTTTTCAGCCTCCAGTTCTGTAGCTGAAAGACCAAAATTTCAGGACAGTAGTTCATTTGTAGAAGTTACTTCCTTTTCTTCATGCAGATACAATTTTCATATATATGTTGACTATTTTGATGGTCAGCTCCAAGATGTGTTCAAAGCATACATCTCTAAAGAATCAAGTATTAGCTCATCAAACTCAGTGACCACGAAAACTGAGAGGATGGTGTAGGACTGGTTAACTGATGTCTCCTAAGAGCATGTGGTAGGAAGAAGGTTAGGTACAAACCCCTGAGTGATGCTATGTGAGGCAGGGTAGCTTTTGTGCTATTAACAGACACGATAGTTTTGCTAAATACCTGGTGTCTCCTCTCCTTCATGCTGCTCTGAGGATTCTTCAGAGAAGCAAGACTATACTAAGGACAAAGAGAGAAAACTCAGAGCATTGTATGAGAATTTGGCTGTAGAGCTTGGACATCCTTCAGTGGGAATGGACATGCTAGAATTGCTATGCATGAGTATTTTTATGATGTTGAATAAAACTTTGAAAGGAACCTGGCTGAATACAGGGAATCTTGAGGCCCTATGCCATGTGTCTTTTCATTTCTGTGAGATGTATCCTGCCCTATTTCTGTTTCAAAAGTGTTTTATGCATTTGTTTGGAAGCAGCACGTCCTTAGGAGAACTTTTTATCAGCTCTTGAAAGAACAGTTTCCTACCTCATGGGGTATTTTTAGCCAGTTTAGACACACAACTCATCAAGACCCTGAGGAATGGACCACCCAGGACTTGGAAGGGTGGAGTTGGTGCCTCTCTGCCTTATGGAAGTTGGAAGTAAATGAGGGTGAATTTGGCTTCTGATATATATCAGAACATCTGTTAGAGATCGTGCCTGGCTACAGTAGCTTCTCAGATGGATCTCTGCAGCACAGTGGTACACTGGCCCTACTTTTTTTTTGGAGATGTCCTCCATACCAAGGGCAATTAAAAAATCTATAGATCTGCCTGCTTGTTGCTGTGAAGCTGCATGGTTAATTGATGTGTGGCCAGACCACATCCTTGTGTAGAGGACTGAACTGTGTTCAGAATAAGCATAAGTGCATTCATCCTTTTCCTCAGTATAGGTGAAGGGAAGAATTCATTCCTGGAATGAACAGAGGGAATGCTGTTGCTGTGCATACCTGACAGAGATGGACTAGGAAGAATACCTGGTGAATTAATATCAGAATTATGTTCACTTCAGGCTGCTAAAAGCTGCCCAAGTAGTCAGTCTCCCATCACTTCAGTGGTGTATATTTACAGTAGAGAGAAGAGCAAGAATACCACCACATTGCCTGAGGTTTGGTGTCACAGCACACTGAGTCTGGTGGTGACCTTCGGTTCACATCCATGTGATACCCAGTGTGCCAAGGCTTTCTTCCATTGTTTTATTTCAGGTTTGATCTTGGTGACACCACACATGGAATATCACATGGTCAGTCACAGCCTGTTGGGTCAAAAGAAGCATTAGCAAATGCAATTACAGAGCCTGCCGGATGGATACCCTTGTGCTAACAAACACGGGTGTTCTTGTGCAGGACACTTCGTGTGGGGACAAGGCAGGAGGAAGCGCAGTGGCAATGTGACATGGAATTAGAGAGGGGAAAATGAGTGGTGGGTTCAGCAGTGAATTTGAACATAGGACACTTCTGAGGCTTTTCATCAAGGCTTCATGGTTATCTGCCATTAATATCAGTTATGCATCTTACTGTTGCTGTTATTTGCTACATGCAGATATAAATACCATGTTTTCATTATATATAAAATTGCATTCCCCTACTGATAGCAGCAAGGAATCTTGCAGGGAGGATTGCAAAGCACTTGTAAAACTCCTGTTTACTGGGTGAAGCTGTCATGGAGTATGTAGAGGTTAGGATTGGGGTTTAATGTTTCCTGCTGTCCTCCTGCTCTTTGCAGAGATGCTGTCATTCCAAGGAGGGCTAAGATGTGCAGTCCTAACCCTCAGGGAACACCCTGGGCTGCAGTTGTGTCTGGCCTGCACAGCGCAAGAATAAAGACTGAAGAAAGCCCTTTTCCACTTCTGCTGTCCCTCTGCATCTCTTTAGGGATCAGATATGATTCACTGTCTTTCCTAGGACTGCCTTCCCCTCACCTCCAAATGCCATTCAGCCCTTGGAGAGCCCTGGTGTGAGAGCAGATTGCTTTAGTTAAACATTGGCAAGTGACCATAACCTGCAGCTGGGGTCTGTCTGGGCTTCTGACCCCTCTTCCTTCTTGTCACAGGTTTTAAAGAGGGATTTAGTTTTGGAACTGCTGACTTCAGCTCTCACATCTATGCTGATGGCTTTGTTAATGGTAGAAACATCACATAAATTGTCATCTCCTGACTGCCCAATGTCAGAGATGTCTCTGTAGACAGGACAGCAGGTGTTGATTCTTTGGGACATTTGGCTTTTAAATTTCCTTGTCATCACCTTGCTTTAAAGAGCACTGTTACAGGGGTTAGTTACATCTGTTGGTGCCCTTCCAGAAGGATGCTCTGCAGCACAGCAGGGCTGCCTCTGCAGCCACCAGCCCAGAGTTGCTGGGCTTACAGGGTGATCAGTATGGAAAAAAACTGTGCGTTCATCTCTTTGTGCACTGTGAAACTTTCCATTTTACCATTCAAGCAGAGTTTAGCACAAGTGGAGGGGGAACACAATTTCAATAGGAAGACAAAATTGATAATCTTAGGTTCTTTTCTGATTGAGCTCTTTCAGTCTTCAGAGTGCTTTTTCATTGTCTAATGCTTCTTTGAAATAAAAAAAAAAAACTAAACTGAATGAACAGTTCATAAGAACCTTTCCCATTTTCATCAGAAAGCTGATGTCTTATTAGCACAAAATACCCTTGTAATTTTCCACTTTCAGATTCTGCTTTCTACCTCTCCAAGATCAGCACACACATTTGACTTCTTGCCATAGGAGAGAATAGTCCTTCCCCTCTTCAGGAGATTGTTGTGGGGCTGCTTGGAGGTTATATCACACACCAGCTTCTGGAGGTTGAAATCAAAACTGAAAATGCTTTTTTGTAGTCTTCACTTTGTTAGAAACTTGATGTTCTGCCTTATCACAGAAAGGAAAGGGTTTTCTTAAACCAATGTTGACTAAATGATTTCGACTTCTTTTTAGTATTGGAAGGAAGGGAAGTTGCTCTTTTGTTAGAACCAACATAATGGGGATTTCATTTGTGGGGAGTTTGTTTCTCTATTTTTGTCCAGAGCAGTTAAGAATAGTTGAGCTGCTACTGATCAAATGGGTATCTTGTGCATAGTGTCTTGTTGCTGAGAGAGGTGAAAAATAAGTGAAAACACTATGAACTTGNGAAACTTGATGTTCTGCCTTATCACAGAAAGGAAAGGGTTTTCTTAAACCAATGTTGACTAAATGATTTCGACTTCTTTTTAGTATTGGAAGGAAGGGAAGTTGCTCTTTTGTTAGAACCAACATAATGGGGATTTCATTTGTGGGGAGTTTGTTTCTCTATTTTTGTCCAGAGCAGTTAAGAATAGTTGAGCTGCTACTGATCAAATGGGTATCTTGTGCATAGTGTCTTGTTGCTGAGAGAGGTGAAAAATAAGTGAAAACACTATGAATACATGAAGGTACTTCCTGCTGCATAGTCTCCATGTCTGCCGTGCTCAGCAGCTCATGGGTTACTTGAGTGAGATATAGTATTTTTGTGTTTAACAGCTGTTGATAGGTTTTGCTTCCTTCAGGTTTTTTATGATGTCCTCAACATTATCAGTTACATCCTGAACCTCTTACTCAGCTCTTTAGATTGAACACAGTTTTCAAATCCAGGGTAGGTTTGCCAGAGACATCCAGAAATTGCTCCCTGAAGCCACCTTCATGACATCAAGCAGGTTCTCTCTTGGAAACAATTGATATTTGTTGCCTCTTAATTCTGTGGATATTTGAAATAATAAGACTGTGTGTAATGGAAAGCAAACCATAAATCTGTGGAGGTGTGTGAATTTGCAGAGTGTTGGTTTCTGGCAGAGATCCTGGCCAAGTGACAGGACATCTGGAATGATAGCACAATCTTCCCAAAGCCAAGCCTCATTGCTGCCATATTTCACCTCTCTTTTGGATGTTACTGTTGTCTCATCATCACCCTCTGCAAGCTGGTGGAATTCTCTCCTTGTCCCTACCACAGCTGTAGCCATTGCTTTCTTCTCCATTTGAGGTATGTAGAGATGTTGCCAGGGCCTTGCAGGCTAAGTAGTTTTGAAGGCACAAGCATTGTTCCTGTGCCTCTCAGCACATACAGAAATGCTGTGAGGTGAGAAGGGGTGTATGTGCAGTGAACACCCTCCAGATGATCTATCTTGATTATACCGATGGTTTATACTGAGATCTCTCCGAAGAAAAGAATGAAACAGTTACTAGTCACAACTCGGAACTCTGCTCTCCTGTTGGGGACAGCAGAGTTCCTCAGTGTTGTATATGAAGATCTGAAGAAAACACATACTAACAAAACATCTGAATTTGTGTAATTAATACTTCAAGTCTAATTACAGCAGATTATTTTTACACTCTATCATTTAACTTAAATTCTTAGAGATTCCAGTTGAGAAGTGGAGATACTCTGCAGCTCTGCAAATGAGTAAATTCATTATGTAACAGCCAGGACTGTTAAGGGAAAGTTGCTTAATTAAGCCTCATTAATGCAGACAGATTTGTTTTTAAAAAACTTTTTCTGATGCTGAAAACAATCTTCATTTATTGCTCATTCCTGAATGTTTAGAACAGATTTAGAGTTTTAAATGCTTGTCAATAAGTATTAATAACACTGGGTATGGGAATTTGGGGTTTTTTTCCCTGCATCTGTGAGATTTCTATTGAAAGTAGTAGAATGTCCTTACGCAAGTTACTGGTAGAGGAATTAACTACAACTGTAAGCAGATGTGGCTTAAGAATAAGATAACCTACCAAGTAGCTATAGACTTTTTTTAACCTTGATAAAAGAACTAATGAAATGGGGTTTTTTTACATATTTCACTGCAGATGATGCTTATGGCATAAGTTGTTTAGCTTAATAGTTGCAACATGGGTTCAGAAATTGAACTGACCTCCAGTATCCATTTGGATGTAGAGCCCACCCATCTCTGTGTATGGGAATGGTAAGAATGTGCAAATTGATAAGCTCCATCCATTTTTTAAAGATAAACTCCTCAAATATGAGTTTGCAATGTGGAAATCATGCCTGCCAATATCCTTCATGTATAGCATAGGCTGTGTGAGGAGGATTAAGTGTGCATCCTCTTGGGTTTCAAAGATGCTTCACAGAAGGCAGAATTCCTTGCTGCTAGTCCAAACCTGCACAAAATCCCCCTCTTTGAGCCCTGTCCTGCATTTGAGATCCTGGAAATGTTCCCCCTGATGTAACCATGAGTTGGATAAAGTATTCAATCCACCTTAACATCACATCTTTCTTTCTTCAACATACACACCTTTGTTTGCTTCAAAGCCTCCAGAGACTGGGCACCACACTGAAGTGGGAAAACAGTGCTCCAGATCAGTACAATTACACAATGTACAGTCTAAATTGGTGCCATATTTGTGTATTTCAGAAGAAAGAGCAAGTTTGCCGTGTACATACAATGCTTTAATTGCAGTAATGGAAACAGGAAGCATAAGGAGAAGGCTTTGTCTGTAGGCTGAAGTTTGGTCCTTCCCCTGCAGTGGAGCTGAATTCAGCCAGTAATCATGTGCCTCTCAACAACTGGCATAAAATGTCTCTTAGCAGAGGTCAGCACTTAGGAGGCTTCTCCTAACACAGATGGAAACTCAGCTGAAGGCAGAATGAGGCAACAGTTACCATGAATTCTCTCTTAGGAGACTGCCACAGATGAGTGGTTTAGGTCACTTAAGGAATCACTGCAAAAGGTAATAGCAGCAAGTTTCATCTGAATTTGTGAAGGTGCATCTTGATGAAGTCCGATGGTAAGCTTCATTCTATGACTCGCTGCACAGACAAAGCATGCAGAGCAAACTTGGATTAGAACCAAATTTTAAATGATTTACATGGAGAATAAGGATGAAAAAGGATAAAGATGTAAAAGGTAAGGGAGATAATCCCAATGAGCCATGAGGTTCTAAGAGGACTGCCTTGCTTTCCAAATTCCTATTGGAGCATTGGTGCAGCTGAGTCCAATCTTAGTCCCAGACTTGGTCAGTGGTTTATGTCTAAAGGATTTCATAGGGAAATACAAGGAGTAGGGCAGACCCTCTGTCTCCAAATGTTTTTGAGCCTCTCTAAGCAATTTCAGGCCATGCTGCCAGCAGCAAGGAGGTGAATTGGTGCCTTTCTTCCACACTGCTTCAGAGGGATGTTGGTTTTTAACGTTTTCGAGTAAGAATTCAGTAAAGCACATTAACCTCATTAATCACAGTGTGAAGAAAAACCCTGTTAGAGAATCCAGGCTTTATCTTTGCCTCTTGCTTTTTGAGACACTGAAAGGAGGAGAAAAAAAGACATCAGATGTGTCTGAGTGATAGTACTGAGACTCAGAAATTGTAACTGGACTGGGGAAAAAAGCCTGTACCGTAGGTGCCAGGGATGGAAGTCTGAATCTGAAAGGGGAACTTGAAAGGCAGACTGTCTGACTTGTTTTGCTTGAGGGGTCTGCTGTTCTGATCCTGTTTTCTCTTTATGGATCAAATTTTTATCAAGTTGTTTTTATTTCCCTACTATTTTACACTATTGCAAACGGAAAATATATTATTAAACCTAGTGGGTTTGTGTTTGTACTTGGATAAATAACTCTTTAGCAAGCTATTTATTAGTTATTTCTACAGCACAGCATCAAGGGATAAAAAAGGCTCCCAGTGTAGATGTGCCTACACAAAGATTGTGTTCCTAAGGGGGCACTAAAAAATGAACACCAGCCTACAATGCCATGTTCACAGTCTGGAATTTGGTATTTGAAGTTCATGCACATACGGATAGTAGCAGCCTTATCAGAAACCATCAGTTTAGCATGCATTTCAAAACTTTCAGTACTGACAGCTCCTACAGCTCTGATGAGTCGGCTGCACAGAGGTGAAAGATTGGTGATCTTCCTGTCAGCAAAAGCATATGTAGACCTGATAGAGAAGGTAATGAAAATATTCATGGCAGTTTTGACCCTCACTGCTATTTTTTTGTGCTGCCCCTTCATTTATAAATGGATATGGTAAACATATGAATCATCATTTTGTGGTGGCAAGTATGAGGTTCAGCTTCAAGGCTGAAGTGCGTAGTTAATTAGTTATTTACGACAGTGCTCTTTCAGAGCGAGGGTAGACTGCGTTTGTGCGTTTCATTGCATGGATTATGTTGTTGTCTTTAAACCAAGGATTTGGGAAGGGCAGGTTTTGAGTACTATCTTACAGGCTGATAAAACACAGGAAGCCATAAGAGCTTTCTCAATTGCTGCAACAACTCTCTTGCAGTTGCCTGATATTCCCTTGCCACTTACCTTTGTAAAAGATATTGGACATAGTCAAAGTATGGTTTCTGATCCTGGCCAAAATCAATGGAATCAATGGCTCTCTTCTGTCATTGATTATGTGCAGTTTGAAAACCATCACTGTGCCCTGGCACAGATTAAAACCCAATACACTGTTACGGACTTCTTCATTTTGATTTTTGGAGCATTATATTTCTATCATTGGAGTCTGTTGCCCTGTTGAGCAATAATGCCATTTACTGTGAGACACACGTCAGAACCACAGCTGAATAAATGCAACTTCCACACTATGAAAGCAGATTTAAAGCCGGACTTCCTCATTTATAACAAGACTGCATGACAGCTAGTTCTGACTTGCAGAGTGTCACAGACAGTACAAATATCTGGTACAGCTGCTGGGAGTTATTTGCATAACATATTGAGGGCAGAGAACAATGGCCACAAATTTTACATACCATCAATTCCCTTTATTTTTCTTGCTTCAAAGCAACATGCCTTGCTTTTCTCCCGAAACACACCTGTAGGTAGAGGCCAATATTATACTAAAATGAGAGACAACTGGATTTTTTTACCTACCCGAGCTAAAGAAGTACGATTTGACATTTCAGTTGGATACATGCAAAATGACATATATATCATAACCACCCAGTTACTGCACTTTCTTTGTCAGAAAAATCCTGATAGCACTCTTCTTGAACAGCAATAGTCACACCTTTTTTTCTAAGTGGCCATCTGATGAGTTCAGCAGTTAGTTCTGGATGTAACTAGAACTCTGGCAATAAGTTTTGGAAGCATTTTCCTGATCAGTTTTTGTGTACAGTGTAGACATGAGCTCAACCAACCTGTGGTAGCAGTTTATGTGCACATAATCTGTTGTGGTTGCTCGGTGGTGAGGAGGGCATGGCAGAGGGGCGCCTGTTCTGGTGACTTCAGTAACCTCATGAAAGGATGTCTCATTACCTCCTTGGACTCATGAGGTGTCTGCTGCTGCTGTTTCTCCACACGTCTCCATGATGCTGAGAGAATTTCTGTGCATATTTTTACTAGCTCTATGGCAGTTGGATATCCAATTTTCGTCAGTCAATGGTATTTGCAGATTCAGTGACTCTCCTGGACCAAAATTACATTCAGTAAAGGAGAGGCACTGTCAGAATAGATGATTATAGCTCTCAATTACTTGAAAAAGGGAATGTAGAGGGAATGGAATATGACAAAGATGGAAGCCATCTGAAAAGAAACAGTTTTTTTCAAAGGAAAATTAAGAAGCAGACTTTCAAATAATGGAAGTAGCAGTAACTTGAGATAGAATTAAATAGGAAATAGAAAGACTGTGTTGGAAATACTGCTGAGACTCATTGAACTTTGTGCGTGAGGTATTTTCTGGGATTATTTGTCCTTACTGGGATAAGAGGAGGCGGCAGACTGTTAAAAGAGGCAGAGGAGCAGTCACAGAACAGAGAACCCAAAGGCTGGTGGGGTGGAACTGAGCTGAAAAAAAATCCAACCTGCCAAAAACCACAGAGACTTTAGCAACTACATCTGCTCTTTGGCTACTGGATGTGTCTGAAGGCCTGGTGGCAGAATGCACTTCAGAAAGCCACGGTGCCAAGCTGAGTGCAAACATCACTTCCTTAAACATATTTTTCTTCTTATACCCCCACAAAGGAATACAACCCTAATCAATAAATATAATTGAATAAAATTGAATTGTAGATTTGGAAAGCAGAAAGAGAGAAAGAAGCTGATGAAATTTCTGGGTTTTTTTAACATTTGAGGGAAATCTGTTGTCCTGGGAAGGTGGAGGAGCATCACAGTAGGCACATTTCTATTTTGTTTTAGCAGCCAGAGCATGGCCATATTCTCAGAAGCTCCACGGAAAAAATGCAAGGTATCATTTACATGCCAGCTGTACTATGATGTTTGTCACTCTTCTCAATACAGAACCATTGCACTTTTTTATTTTCTATCACTTTTATAAACTGATACAAAATAGGATTGTATAGAGGGAGAGTCAGATGAAAAGATGGTAAGGTAAAACTTTCATTTTTGTTGTAAGAGAGCATCTTCTTAGTTTCAGCAAGAAATCTCCATCTGCAGTTTTCCAGGAGGCTGTTTCTTTAAAAAGATGTTTTCAAGATTGATTGGTATCAGGTGTTCACTGCCATGTGATGCAGGTGTTACCATGGTGACCACTCCACTCCTTTAGGTAGGATGTCAGGAGCTATAATTGTGCTTTAAAAATACTGTGCACAGTATGATAACCTGCACAGAAATAAACTGTAGCCTTGCTCAGATGTAGGTCTGTCTCTGAATGTGCTGATTTATGACTGCAAGCCACAGAAGATTGTATAATGATGTTTGGGGGAGATTTCTTTCCTCTCTCCCTTTCCATGTGACACACAGGCACAATGGATTTTACAATATAATGGGAAAGACTAAATCCTTTTAGCTACACTTCTTCCCCGGCCCTGTTTGAGTCTGTGGCTCTTTCTGGTCTCAGGCCAGCAGATAAAGTTGGTTGGAGCTCTGCTGTGTCTATGTGGCTCTGCTTGTGTCTGCCTTGTGCTTGGGCACGTGAAAAAAGGTGTTTCACTGACACACTGGCGGCTGCGTGGCTGTACTGCGGACAGTGGCAAGCCTGAAGTGTCTTCTCTGCCTTCGGCAAATCTCTGACCACGGATTAAAATTGCATTACCCTTCAAAATACTGCTTGCTGACCCCTGTATTTCACGGGTCCTAATGCTGCAATCACACATTTGCCCTTTTCCAGTGCAGCTGGCAGTAATGCTACACTTGTTCCTTAGCTTCTGCAGGGTTAGGGACACAAGTGCCCCTCTTTCCATACACTGCTTATGTCCATGCAAAGGTAATTGGCCATTTTGTCTGCCACAGTCTGTAGATGCCTGGGTTTCTGCTTCAAGCCAAATAAGTTGTAGTTGACTCGAAAAAGTAGTAAGAATGCAAAGCTTATTTATTACCTTGGATTTTGCATCAGTAAGATGGAAGGTAAAGAGAAAAGTTGGTAAGGAGTGAGGAAACTGTAAGGATGGGTCGAAGTTCAAGAGGCAAAGGCTGAAAGAGCAGTAAAGTTAGAGGCTATTGTACATCCTGCCCCAATTCCTCTATATCCCAGCTACCACTTCTCAGCAGCAGCCAAAAGCCCCAGGCTCAGCCTCCTATGGATGCCCTTAGGCAGGATGGTATCCTGGGAGCCCTGTTTTTGGTAACTTGCTGTATCTTTGCTCTGTTGGTCTCCTCAGAGGGCCTGGGTTCAAAGACCACAGCAGCAAAATAGCCCTACAAGAACAATCCAGTCTGTTACAGGAGATCAGATGGCAGGGAAAAGTCTTACTGTTAGAAAAGAAAATTTCCCCAATTAAATAAACCTTTCTGGTGAAGTCTTTCACATTTCTGTAATTTTAATAGGGCACAATCCTTTAAGTTGCTAAATAGCTTTACCTCTCCCTAGCAGAGGCAGAGAATTGTGGATGTCAGCAGTACTCAGTACTCTCCAGAGTTAAGAGAAAGTTGAGCATTTGGACTTTCTGTACCCTGGTAGTCTCTCTTGAGCCTCCAACTGCTATTTTGAAAGATGAAATTAGAAAATAAGATGAAATACGTATTTATGGCCCCAGTTGTACAGAGTGCTTAAGAATTTGTTTTTAAGGATGCAGCTATGAAAACTGGACATGCAATCGAGTGCTCCTGTGTACTGGAGCTGTGCAGTACAATGGTGTGTAGTGCTACAACCTGGATTTCAAATGACATTTGATTGTATAGTGTGCTTCAGTTTATTGATTTGACATTATCCTCTATTGTATTTGAGTTGTCTTTTGCTGGGTAATAAGTGGGCTCTAACACAACAAATAAATGGAATACCTACAGATAGTTGAAGGTGAGTGTAGTTAGAAGTCCTTCAGGACAACTTTGTCTTTGCCCCACTGTATTGAGTATGTGCCCTGCAGCTGTGCTGGACGTCTTTTAGAAGCCACAGCTACTCCAGGGTTCAAATTCTTAAACTGAAATTTCCCATTGGCTTTTAATTAGATTTATAAACAAATGTGCAATCAGTGAGCTGTAAGGAAAATTTCCAAATATAGAAACAACTAAACCAGACCCTAATGCAGTTTTTCGAGCAGTTCGAAAAACTAAATATCAACAGCAAATATAGAACAAAAGAAGTCAGACTTTGTATAGCGTAGAGCATAAACACTGATATGAAGACTGACTGAAATCTGAAGGGATGGTAAACAAGAGCATCTGTCCTTTCAAACACCACATTATTTAATAAATAACAAGCATTATCATGGGTTGCTTTGCATCTAACTGTATAAATAAGACTGGAAAATGCCAGCCAAAGCTACTACAGACAGCAGAATCAAACACTGAATTGTTTGGCATAAAAGTGAGAGCTTCCATGGCTGGTTCCTTACTGGAGAAAAGTGACACAGAAAGTGATGTAATTTACTAATTATTGACTCATTCTTCACGTTTTTACTTCTGTTTCCCTGACTCCTTCCTTTTTTGTGGGGAAGGGCTTCCCCTTCTGCTTTTGCTGTGTTCCTCTAAGCAACAGAAACACGCAACAGAAAACCATCTGGAAACCGGACTCGGTGCCAGCCCTATTCAGAATAAAAAAGCTGATTTTTGATGCCTGATTTGGAGTACCACATGCTCTGTTCTATATGTCTCACAGCCAAACTGGAAATCTGTCACCATGCCCAGTTTCCAAAACATGGAGACTCTTAGAATACAGATTCCTGCTGTATCAGTGGATAGTTCCCCATCTTCTGAGAACCTGTCAGGGTGAGCAGCTCAACCTGAAAACGCGTGGTAACTGTAACCATCTTACCCTGCTCTGTGCATTGCCCACAGCAAACTAAACTACTCACCAAGGAAGGCGTAACAACACCCTGGGCAGCACTCATTAGACCATGAATGGAAGATTGTCCAGTTTTGCTTCTGCCTTACCAAAAGGATGTTGATAAAGTGTAGCGCGAGTTGGTCAGGAAGGAACACTTGAGGAGACGATGAGGGACTGGGACTTGTTCAGCTTGGAGAACACTCAGGGGGACCTATGACTGGCCTTCCCTTATGTTGCTGAGAAGGTGGAGCCAGGCTCTTTACAGAGTTGCACAGCAGGAGAGCAAGAGACTGTGGTTATGAGAGGCTATGGTTATGAACTAGAACAGGACAGATTCAGACCTGAGGTAAGGAATAGCCTTTTCTTCATGAAGACAGTGAAACCCTGGCACAGAGAGGTTGTGGAGTTTCTATCCTTGAAAATACTCAATAGCTGGAAGGACAAATCCCTGAGAAGTGTGATCTGAATTAGTTATTGACTCTGCTTTGAGTAGGAGGCTGGAGTAGATGACCTCCTGAGGTCATTTCCAACCTGAATTATTCCATGATTTTATAACACTTGAGTTTTCAGCTTTGATTTGTCCTCTACTTCTGGCTCTGTCACAGTCACCTCCTCCTGTCCCACTCTCAGAGACCTACAAGCAATGCAGGGTAACACTGCTGTCCTCCACTGAGTGAACCTTGACATGATGAAAAGTGTGCCGGTTTTGGGATGTGGACAAACTCCCATTTTGACAAAACCCTACCTTGTCTTCTGAAGAGAGTTGCTTAGCCAGGACTTTTAGGCAGCTGTCCCAGCAAGAAAATGTTTGCTTTCCTTTCATGCTCCCATATATTTTATTTAGAATGATTCTTTGGTGTCTTTCACATTGCTGCTCATCTGGAAGCTGGTATTTGACTTTTCAAAATGGTGGCTGGCAAGAAGCCATAGCAGTAATTAGCAGGAAGGCAGAACAGAATTCCAACAAACACTTAGCTGAGGTATTTTAGTATTGCAAAAATGAAGGGTTTTTTCTGCTTCAGTAAAATGAAGAAATAATACTGTCTAGTGTTCCAGCCTCAAGCAAGTTCAAAGAACTTGTAGTCAGGGTCCAAAACAAAGTGGAGCAATTTCTGGGAGCAGGAGCAGGAAATGAGCCAAAGACAGTGGATACATGTTCATTTAGGCAAAAGACAGATGGAAAAAAAAAATTAAACCACATACAGCAAAACCAGGTGTCATTGGCAAGAGACTGAGTGACTTCTTGCCTGAGAAAAGTGTAAAACATGTTTCACACCCAGTCAACACCTTGACTGATTCTGTACCAGAGTTCAAACCTGTGCCAGTCTTTCCCTGTGGCCTTGTAAATCTGATTGGGGAAGAAGATGGTTATGACCAATGCTGAAGTTTAAGTTACTGATTTCTACCTGACTGCCTCATCCATTTACTCCCATCTGAACAGAAGAACTTTGTTTTGTTAGCTTGTTTTCACCATGAAAGAGTTGATTGTTCCTTTTTTTTTTCAGGATACAGACATTTTAGTCTATTCCTAAATTTATCGGTGTTGATATTCTGCAGCAAGCATTGGTGGATTGTGGCCTCTGAAAAGCCACCAGAGTCTGCTTCCTCACAGACCTTTCTTCATATCTCATGCACCCCATCTGTTCAGAAAGTATTCAGCAAAGTCAAGCAGGATTCCTTGCTTTGATTTAAATAGGTTTTTTTTTTAGTTGTCCCAGAAGCAGTGACCCTAATTCATTTTTATATGCAGAACTCTTTTTTAGAAAACTAAACAGAATAAAGTTGAACTACTTTGTACTCTTCCTAATTATATTACTTGTTTCCTTCTCCTTCTCAGCTGACGTTGAGAAAAGCTCAGAAAGCTCATGCTTTTCTTCAGCAGCAGAGTCAGGATTCATACAGAATGGGCAGATACAAAGACATCATCTTAACTGTGCCTAGAAGTAGTCTGAAATAATGACTTAATAATAAATGTGAAGTTTTGTTAGGAAAATTCTAGACTTTATTTTCTTTCTTAATAATGAAGGGACTCTGAGGTCAAATTTCCAATGTGGATTAATGATGTATACATTTTCTAAAATTGTGTTAAAATATATAACAAGAACACTTATTTTTTTGGCCACTGTTGAATGTTTGGTATTACATTTTTTTCCCCTAAAAACGTTACTTTGAAGAGGAAACTTGCTAGATTGGCTTACAATAAGGAGAGCAAAGAGTCTCTCCCAGAAAA
Organism: Ifrita kowaldi; assembly: GCA_013398055.1. NCBI lineage: Eukaryota > Metazoa > Chordata > Aves > Passeriformes > Cinclosomatidae > Ifrita > Ifrita kowaldi. The sequence goes on along the minus strand of VZRS01010906.1, from coordinate 556,244 downwards.
CACAGGGCCTTGGGTTGACACCGAGGTAGAATGATAAGTTTGCCTATCAAAAGTCACTTCATTTCATCCAGTTATGCCACCTTGAGAATCGATCATCACTGTTTTCTTAGCAGTTGCAGAAATCACTGACTTCAAATTCAGTGATTAACTTGGGATGTGCCTGAGAACTTCTCTCCAAAAAATCCACGTGAGCAAGGCTTTTCAGAATCTGGGTAAATCAGCTTTCTATTTGGTGAGGGCAATAAAACAAGAGGCATTTTGTGATGTATGATGAAGTACATGTTGGCATCAGTTCAATCCTCACTATGTGATGATGCAGCCCTTGAACTTGGTGCAGCTTGTCAGTGTTTGGGGACTGAGGTGACAGTAGGAGACACACAATAAACACAAAAATTGGTGCCCAGAGGGTCCAGAATAATTACATAAATAACTTCTGCTTGTTTTGGATGTGTTAGTGGTCTCCTTAGCTCTATAACTGTGTGTGTCCAACAGCTTACACTTACCTCCTTTAGTATTTTCAGAATTCTAACTCCAGTATTCCTCACAAACTAATGGATGCCATGCACTTAAACTTCACCAAAGGCTGGCAAGAGGCACAGGGTTTTTTTCCTGAGTATAGTTGTATTAAAACTGTCCAGTAATTCTTCCCAGTGTAAACAATCTCTGTTTGAGTTTGGTACATGCAAATAATACAAACAATTGAAAACTGACTCTTCAACTTTCTTTTAATGATGTTACTTTCTTTATAGGTGTGGTAACTCCTCACTGGCAGGGATAAATTCTGATAACCATTCCCCCAGGGAGATCAGAAAACTCAAACAATTAGTTGTGGTGAGTTAACATAGCATGTAAAAAGAGAGGCAATTACAACTGTCCTGTCATCAGATCAGCAGGTCTGTGTTGTAATTGATCTCATTCACTTCCAGTTGCAAGAGGCATGTAAATATCCCAAGATTTTTTGCCACTCTTGTCCCCAAGAGAACAGTGTCTTGTTGGGCTCTTCTTTAGTGCTTTCTTTATCAATATTGTGGTAATGTAATGTTGGCAATACAAGGAAAATATTCTTTCAGAGAAACACTGGGCAGTTCCTTGCAGCATAGTCAATGCTATTAGTGTCAAGTCTTACTTAAATAAACATACAGTGTTTTGGTTTGGTTTTGTTTGGGCTTTACTCATGTTTGGTTTGACCCTTTCTAAAAGCTCTGTACTTCTGACAGTTTTTAGCTTCCAGTATTTAGCTGGGAGCTAATTGTAGAAAAAGACAGGTAAGAATTCATGACTTGTGGGGAGAAAACAAGCACAGTCATTACAGTACTCAGCTGGAAATGTGGAAGTTATGAATGTTGGTCTGGTTCCAAAGCCTCTTCTGATATAAGAAATAGTCACCACATAAATTACAGAAGCAGGTTTCTTTAGGTTACCAGAATAATATTTTTCCTTTGTATTTCAAGTGGTGGCCTGACAAATGCCAGTCCTGACTCCCAACTTTTGTGACACAGTTGTTTTTTTCCCTCAGTGAAAGCATTGCCTTAGAGGATAAAGCATAAAGACTAGGGCAAAGCTTGAGTTGACATCAAAAGAGCAGAATTTCAGTTACAATACTTCTGCACAGTGGAAAAAGTGCTATTGCTCAACTTAATTTCTTCCCTGGGGATCAAAGCACTCACCTAGGAGACAGTAGCTCTACGCAGTTTTTCTTCAAATCACAAGATAGTCCTCTGGGCATGTCTTCAAAAGGAAAAATGAACCATGCCCGGTGATTTGAAGGAGTCATTGCACAGGTGATGATTTCTTTATCAGCTGAAGTGAGCAGTGAGTACATGCAGGTGCTGCCTGGCAACCCAGAGCAGGGCAAAGTCTGTGATGGGTGGGATGCCTAAGCAGGCCCTTCTCCCAGGTGTTACCTGTTGGTTAGTTCTAGGTGGCTCTTCTTTCATATATGAAATTTGTAGGTTGAAGTAATTTTCTGAAGCATCCAACTTGGGAGAAGAAATTTTGGCATCTAGTTCTGCAGTTTGGCTTCTCTGTACTTTGCGGATCTGCTACCTCTAGCAAAGGTGTCGTGCCACCTGTCATACATAGACGTGTTCTTGGCTGAAGAATAAGGAAAATCCACTCCCAGATGCTGTGAAGAATTGTGGTGTGTGAAACAAGAAAAGAAGCAAGATGAGTTCCGGGGACAGTAGTGGGCCTTCATCACGTCAGTGCACCAAAAGTTTTACTTTGCAAGTGGCTACTTTCACTGGGCTTAACTCCACCTTTATTGACTTTGGAGAAAAGTGTGGGTTTATCAGTTGTAGGATGACCTCAGTTTCATCTCCAATGAAATTCTGAGAACTTCTTTTCATCCCTAGTCATCTCACCTTAGTGGCCATGGCAAGAGCATTCAGAGTGAAAAGAAATTGGATGACATATCTCCTCAGACATCTGTGTGGGGATGTCCAAAACTAATAATACAAAATAAATGCATGTTACAAATAACCTGAAATGTTTTTATATGTGTCTCATAAACCTAAGAAAATTCTGGACATCAATCCAATAATATATTTCATGGTCTAATTTTGATTTCTTTAAAAATTTCATACGAGATAGCTTGGTTGGTCTATAAAAATACTTAACTGAGCTTCTCAAATGCGCTAAATTCAAGTTCAGAATACTTCATTCATATGTTAACAAATTAATAAATAAAACTTCTTTTTGTAGAAAAAGTCAGCAAGTATGAGTCTCAGAAGTATTATCTGAAAAATAAATTTCTTGAAATGCAAAAGTGGTTTAATAAATGATGACATGGCAGGGTGGACTTTACACAACCTAAGTGTGTTATTTAGGAGACTCTGAATGCTCTCATTGCTGCTAGACCAACAACGTTTACCCAGGTTTACAGCAAATAACCTGTCCTTGCATATGAATGGACAAACTTTCCTTAAAGCATCCTGCTGCGTATTAGGAACCTCTTAGATCATTAGTCTATGTGGCACCAAGCCACTTACCAAACTCTTAAGTGTGAAAGTTTGATTTCTAAGTCACAGTTTTGGAAGCTGCAGTAACTGTTCAGAAAAATCTATCCTTTAGCTGATAGAAACCCTGGAAGAGCTGCAAAGATGTGTAATATATATGCTTTTGCTCTTCAAAATAGAATAGAGAGAACCCATCAACAGACCTTTTGTATGTTCATGTTGTTTTCTTCCTCTCCTCAGCACTTAGGTGCCTATAAAGCTGCAAAAATCAATACCCAAAATGTCAGGTTTGAAAGGGCATGTGTGCAAAGAAAGCATTCTGGGCTAAGGATGTGGTTCAAAGCACTGACTGTACTAACAATTTGTTCAGTAATGTAGTAATAGCATGGGTTTTGGTCTTCAGGTGAGCAACAGATTTGGAACAAGATAGCATTTTAACTTGAGATAACATTCACCCTTTGATGCTTCCCTGCTGCTACCAGGCATGATTTACTGAAGGGAGGGGGAATAGAAGGGAAGACAACAGCTTGGGATAAAGGCTAACGGTGCTGTTGCCATTGCATTGCCCCAGCTGGGCTGTCTATGAGCATCAGCATGGTACCAACCACACACCTCCATTCTGCAACTGATAACATTTTCTGTCTCTCTGTAGTCACATTACTCTCTTCAGATCCTGGTTCTTAATTACAAATCCATCCTTGCTTTGCTGCCAACTATACTAAAATAAATGAAGCATATTTTGTAACCAGTGGCCAACGACAGGTGCATCGCTGAATTTTCTTCTGGATGGTGTTAATTGAGAAAAACCAATAAAATAGGCAGAACTGACATGCACAAGAAGAAAACAAATTTTACAGAGTGCTAAAAGCTTCAGGCAAGATTGTGGTTTTCTTGTAAATTTATGCTGTCTTTATTGTATTAGCTACTGTAGCAGAAATATTGAGGTGGAGGCTAAAAAGTGGTACAACTTATTTTGAAGTATTTTGAAATCCAGTAACCTCTCTGTGTTGAAGCCATATCTACTTCAAAATGCTGGCCTTTCTTAATATTCTAGTAACTTTCTGGAGCAGCATTTTTGTGACTAGTACCTGTGAAACAGGCAGGAGTTCTCTGAGCCCTTCACAAAGTTTGTACTCTGTTTTATGAAGTGATTTCATTATTTCTCAGCACGAAAGGGCAGTGAAAAGAATGTTCATCCAAGAGAGAATATGGGGAAGAAAAGGTTTTATTTGCCAAGTGCTGAATTGTTGAATAGATTGGCATAGACTTTAATGTGGTTTCATATTGTACCCAAATTAATACATAAGCTGTTTGAAGGCTGAATTAATATAACCATTTAAACAAATTGTTTCCTTTTTTAACTTTCTTTTCCTGTCTAGGTTAAATATTTGAAATAGATACGATACTGTACAGAAAAGGAATATGTATGAAGGCAAATTATTTTCTGTTTCTGCTACCTATGTGTCCACTGACATCCACTGAAATATCCCTCTTTCGCTCTAGTAAATAAGTAATCAGCTGATGATAACAGTTTGTGGTAAGACCCCTATCTCAGTTGCCCCAGTGCACATCTAGAGAAACGTAACTCCTGTGGGATTGCTTTAGATTTACAGCAGCTGAGTTTTATTCAGCTTGGATCCTGTGTGTTGGAAGAAACCTTTTCAGTGGTAAATAAACCCCCACCTCCCCCTCAGCCCCCCACTTGTGGATGACTGACCCTTGAAAAATGTCAGATAGAGGCAACCTTGAGGTGGTACAGAACACTGAATCATTTCCTCAACCAAGAAGTTAATTTTTCTTGATTGTTTCTTTCCTTTTTTTGCCCTGCTGATGTATGCGGCACAAAAGATGTGTGTGGCTTCAAATTCCTGCAGCCTTTCTAATTTTCACAAGCAGGGAGGTTTTTCCAGTGGCAATTTGCTTCTCTGGTAGTTATGTGATGGCAGGTTATTTTTGTGGAGACAGTGGAAGCTGGAGCTGCTGGCACAGCTTGAGCACCGGCTTCCTTCTATAGCTCAGGCCGGCCCCTCTTGAAGCCGTGCTGTGGGGATGAAGGCATACCTGAACCATGAATGTTAAGGTACTTAGCATTTTGGGGGCAGATTTGGGCAGACTGCCAGGAAGCCATACTAAATGACCCTCTTCTTGCAGGCTGGTCAGTTCTTCATGCAAATCAACTGACATACAAAATTAGGCAATGTGGTTATTTCCAGGTAGCTTTCTTGTCTGCCGCAAAACTCTCTGTGTTTAGATGCTGAAATACAAACTCTGTTGAAGACATTTGCTGAAAATGCATTGGCAAAGTACTATTTATCTTAGTGTGGAAGCAGTTTTTATGCCCCAGTTACATGTTCTCTGTTTGGATAGCAGAATGCCATGGAACAGCCACAGCTTGCTGCTTACACGGTGTCCAGCAGCTGTTGCCACCTTTGGGGTGAACGTAACAGCCCTGCTGGTGCAGACAGATTTGCCTTCCGTTACGAGAGGATGGAGAATTCCTTTAATGGCACTGTTGTTAAGGATTTATTTTTGTACCAGAAGTGAATGAAAAGGCTGTATCTGAATGAAAAGGCTGATGTCCAGAAGTCTACCTGAGCGGCATGTGCTCCTGTATGCGAATTTGTAATCTGTTCATTTATTTTAAATGTATACAAGTTTATCTTCCTTCTTGGCAACAGTTCAGCTTTCCCTTGGTGTTTTGCTGTAGTCAGCTGAAAAGCCAGACATTGAGATCACTTTCCAGTTGTTTCTGGGTGTCGCTGGTATTCATCAGCCTCTTTTTGCTGTCCTGTAAGTAGCTTTTTTCTTATGCTCTCGTTTGCTGTATTGTGTTCTGTACCTCTTTCAAGCTGCTTTTAAAACATTTTAACAGGGTTTCATAAGTATCTGCCATTCCTAAACAACTTGAGCTATGTTTGTTTCCTTACTGCCTTGAACAGACTAAGCAAACAGAGAAGTTCCCCTTTACTTATACGTTCATAGCCTTGCCAGTGTTCTCCTGCTGCTGGGTTTTACACACTGTGGGAGTCATCTTTGTCTTTCTAGGCTCTCCTTTTAAACACTAGAGCTAGCTTGTTGTTTGGTATAATAAATGTGGTTAGATTAAAAGCCAAAAAACCCCTCCATATTGTATGTTAAAATTATGTTCTTTGGCTGCGACTATCAGTGTTTTAGGGAGTTCTCTGCTGAGAAGTACAGAAATGAGTTCAGTTTCTCAGTGGGTGCATCTTTTCCTCCTTCAGAGGCGAAGAGGGGTTCATTGGGTGAAACCATTTATGTGGCCCTTAAAATGCAGACTTGGGTCAATCCTGCAGAGACATCTGTATCAGAGCCAGGGTTCTGGAGCTGTTTGTGACCATGAAGAGTCTGAGATGGAGTACTGGACACAAACACCTTTGAAATGAGCAAGAATAGCTGGTTTTGCTTGTCCTTGGCTTTCACACAGTCATCACTAATATGAGGGACTCTACACTTGAGGGAGAAGCGCTGAGACTTCTCAGACAAAAACAAATCTTGCTCTTACTTTTTTCCCTGTCAACATACATGAGCAAGGATTTTGTGGAGGAGTATCTGCAGGGACTTGTTTTCTGTCAGTGGTCTCCTAAGTCTCTATTTTATTGAACAAATCTGTAGTGGTTTGGTTGATGTTGTAAGGAACAGAATGTGACCCATGGTTTTAAAATGAGACTAGCATACAGGTCTGTTCAGTGAAAGGTTGTGCCTGTTCATCTGCAGTCAAGAAAATGCAGAATTATTTCTGAACTTTTTTAAAGAAAAACGCAAGTTATAAAAAAAAAAAAACCTTTCAACTGCTCATTTTAAAGTGAGACATAAAAATGTAGCAGAGAAGACCAGAGAAAAATGGTTTTTATCGTGGCTGTAATCTTCTGTAGCTCTTCAAGAACAAGAGGTCATTCGCAGAAAAAGTCCCCTGAAATCTCACTATCTGCAGTTTTCCACCCAGATTCATGCAAGGCTCTAGAGAGGAGGTGTTGGCTCTGATTATCTCCAGTGCTGAGTGGAGTTTAGGAAAAGAAAATCCACCATCTCTAAGGATATGCACTCATCGGGAGACCATGACAAACACCTTATTTTTGACCTTTTGAATATATAGGTCTTAATGCAGAACTAAATCCCAGTACATAAACCAAGGAGTAAATATTTTGAGTACTACAATCCCTCAGAGATCTGCACTAGTCAGTCAGTATCACTTCCAGGCTTTCTTTTGAAATGTTCAACTCGTACTTCCACAGAAAAAAAACAACCTCCTATGGTATTTCCATTAAGCAATGCACTTAGGTCTGTGTATTTCTGGGAAAAACAAATCTTTGCAGAATGTGCCCTCTAAAATGGTCTTGGTGTTGGTTTCAATCTATCTAGAAACAGAAGTTATCGGTTTGCAGAAGAATTCACTCGGTGATAATGCCTATCTGTTTTTTGCCTTTTCTCTCTTTCTGTGCTTAATAGTGTAAAATGGGGGAAAAGAAAAAAAAAAATACTTCTGAGGAATTTGCATGGAAAATAAAAAAAATAAAAGAAGACATTAATTTACACTGTCAGGTGTCAGGCTGTAATATGATTATGCTGACAAAACTAAAAAAGGAAATGTTCAGAGCTCATAGGCATTTTAGGAGCAGTCATTAGCTTAGCAGATGGGAAAAATAATTTGTTTCTGAGCGTTCTGCAGTTCCTGCACTCACACATTACACAGGTAGGTACATGCTCTGACCAAATGCCGTGGAGGCTGCAAAACCTTAAGAGGAGCTTGCCAGGGGGGCTGTTATTTCCAATTAAACATAAAATCTGAGGGCTACAAAATGTCAGTGCTGAGCAGTAATGTTTATTGTCAGGAATGAAGCAACTCTTGATTTTAATGAAAACAAATAAAATTTATTGAGGAGAAAATTAATTTAAAATTGTGATTAATTAAAAGAATTCAGGATCCATAAAATCAATAGATAANGTTGCCATGGATGCACGTTGCAGGGTAAAGGCTAAGCACTTAAAAATAGCCCCCTGTCAGTTAGAAGTCTAGATCTGACAAGGCTTTAAAACTTAACAAACATTCTTAAAGAAGTCATAAAAACACTTGATAGAAACCTTACATTCAACTACAAACACTCTAGAAATTTTTAAAGACAAGGTAATAACATTTAAACATGAACAGTGGTTAAAGCAGGAACAGTTTTGATGGTAAGAGGGAAAAACTGACAGGTGATTGTCTAAACTTGGGAGGATTTTAACAAAGAATCATGTGAAGCACTTCTTAATTAACTTGGGTGATTAACTTTTAAAACTTATTAACTTTTAACAGGGTGATAGGTAATTTGAATAAACAACAATTAACAATTAGCACACTTGATGAGCAAAGTTAAAATCACTTAATATGCAAGGGCCAAATACACAAGTCCATATATGACATTTATACAATGGGAAATGGGTCCTTTTGGGCTCCTCATCCCCCTGAAGCAGAGTGCCTTCAGTGAGGGATTGAAATGGCAGATGTGAGTAACTCCAAATGGCAAGTGTAACTCCCCATCTGCAGGTTGCATTGCTCATTTTTCTGTCTTTCTGTGGGGAGGTTCACCTGTGGTGCTGCCTGGAGAAGAGCCTCTGCAGGGATGGTGGAGACTTTTGCTGTGGTCCTTCTGTGGAGCAGGGTGGGAGAGGTTGGGTGGGGAGGGGGACACTGGCACTTTCTGCATGGAGAGAGCATGTCTGTGAGCATGTGAATGTGCTGCTGTAGGACAGAGAAAGAGGAGGGAAGGCATTTGCTGCCATGGGAGGCTAGGAGGAGGGGAGGCAGGGCTGGTGCTGTCTCTTTCAGGGTAAGAGAAGGAATTGAGATGAAGGATGTCCCACCTCCTGCATGACCTCGGTCGCTGTCAGGGTTTGACCATTTTTGTCTCAGTGCTGGATGAGAGCACTAAGGAACAAACCTCCTGTGATAAAGCCAAGCAAGGTCTGGGATTTCCTTGCCTCCTAACCTTTTAGGAAACGCCCTGTATCACTGGGGCTGTGTACAGGCTCTTTCCAGAGCAAGGAAACCCAGTGAGGTTGTGTTTGTCAGCTTCCAGGGGTGAAACCAGAAAGTGAAAATTTCAGAGGGATCAAAGAGCCTGGCAATTAAAGCAGTCACCACATCCATAGCAACTCAAGCTGACTGTCCTCCCACCCTGTGCCAGTCCCTGAATATTGGCAAGCAACTCTTCAGGAGCAGTCAGAGGTCTCTCTCTTGACTGGACCTAGTAAAAAAGTTTCATTAAAATTGATTTGGTTCAGGAATGACATGGTTCCACCCCTATGCAGTGGAAGTACAGATTCTCCTTTTCCTCTGAGTTTTCAAGATGAAAATCCTATCCAATTCTGCTCCAAAGGGAAGCAACGTTTGCTTAGACAGATCTTGCTTGTTGCTTCTGCTACTCTTGTGGAAGAATGGCATTGCTCTAATATGTCAAAATTAAACCCACCTCTCACTGAGAATATAGCAGACTAAATGTTAAATTAAAACTAAAAAGATGAGGAGAAGGCAAGATGATTGTTAAACTTTTAAATCCAAAGGATTCAGTATGTGGAACTTCCACTTAATTTTGTTATATGACAAATAGGAACAAGACTTGGTTGCTTGTTCAGATTTTGGTTTTCATTCCTCCACTTTCCTTAAGCGTCAATGGCCCATGCAGATTAAAAAAGTTAAATAAAAGTTCTGTGGATCATGGCATCTCAGCTAAAATAGCTTAAAGGTCCAGCCGTACTTAGAATCATAGAATCATTGAATGGTTTGTGTTGGGAGGGATCTTTAGAGGTCATTTAGTCCAATCCCCTGCCGATGGCAGGGAGACCAGCAACAAGGTCAGGTTGCTCAGAGCCCCGTCCAACCTGACCTTGAGTGTTTTGAGTGATGGGGAATCCACCAGTGGGTGGGGAAGCCTGTGCCAGTGTTTCACCACCTCTTGTAAGAAACTTCTTCCTTATATCTAATCTAAATCAATCCTCCTTCAGTTTAAAACCATTATCCCTTGTCCTGTCACAATAGGCCCTGCTAAAATGTTTTTCCAGGCCCCCTTTCAGTACTGAAAGTCTGAGTGTTTCATTCAAATAATTCATAAAAAGCACACTTTAACCTTCTGCTGTCATCTTTTAAATCATCCTATGTGTACTGGTGATTTTCACAGCCTCCTTATCATTTGGGATATAAATACACCTTTTTCTGGTCCCTATTTGAAGCACTTAATCCAGGTGTTTCAATGGCAGGGCATGTTTACTGAAGGATCATTTATCAAAATGGAAAGGGGTCTTTGAAAACCATGTGCCTTAATTAATTTTAATTGAATTAATTTAAAATACATTAATTCAACTGTGTGGAAATTACCTGTCTGCCAGCCTCATATATGCCTTGGAAAGGTCTGTTTTGTTCTTGTTCTTGAAAAACAGATAGGCTATAATAATTGAAGGTAGGGATTTGCTTTTAGGCCTTAGATTTTTTGAGAGACAGTAATTTTTCTTAATTGCCAAGTAACCTTAAAAGCCAAGTGAGACCATAAAATAATTTCCTTAGTATATTTTACTAGAATTTTGATTGCAATATGTGTTCTTTTTTAGGAAACTAGTCTATTACTGTGAAGGCTTAAGATAGTGTCCCAGGCTAAGGTTATTAGAGAGTAATAGAGATGATTCATACTTTCATAAAATAGAAGTATATTGAAAGGCTAAAGAAATTAAACCAAATTAATCCCATGTGTAATTCTACTGACTTGTTTAGGCTTGTAACTACTATGAATTTTACCTATTAGACCTATTCTCCTAGGAAAAAGAGACACTGAAACAGCATGAAAGTCAGGGTGGTTTATGAATTGTTGTGATCAATGGTACCCTTTCTGCAGACATGTGGAGGAAACAAATAGAGTCATTTAAAAGTAGGAAGGGAGAATCAAGTATAGTACTGCAGATAAACCGTTCACCTGAAGCGTAAAATTAATCCAAAGTAAGTTGTGAGGAAAAATTTCTTAATGTGTATTATAGATAATCATATAGCCTACTTGTTTCCATCATTACTCCTCAAGAAATTGTGGGATTGTGGATTTTTGATTTATTTAATTTCTTTCATCAGTAATGAAAGCAGTGCTTAGCTGGCTCATTCCCAGAAAATTTAAGAAAATTTAAGAAATTTACACCCCTATACTCCTTATTTCTGGAAAAAACTTTTCCCCCAATCTCAGAACATTCTGGCAGATGATTAAACCTGAGGGTTTCATTATTCTGATCCTTTGTGCCTGTGGGTGTAAATACCCTGTGGTCTCTGACCATGGTGCAGTCACAAATTTTCTGGTGCACAGGTAACCAGGGACTATATTATCAGGTGTCCTATCCCCTGGAGATAACTCTTATCACCAAATCTGAGTGGGACAAATCTGACTCAGTGATCTGCTTTTGAATGTCAAAGTGTTCATTTCTAGTACTGTCTCCTGGCTGTATTATCAAATTTCAGTGGAAGCAGCACAAGCCTTGCAATTAGATGAAGTACGTGGAGAACTGCAGGGTCAAATTGTAAACCTGTACTATCAGGATATGTCTCAGTGAATTGTAATTGATTGAATTTACTTTTTTACTTGCAATTTAAAGTCTATTGTAAATATAACTGAGAAAGTCTTGTGAATTAAGGTCATTATTTAACTTAAATTCTAAGCCTAAAAGAAGATGGATTTCTCAAATCTCAGTCTGTTTTCTTGGTGAGTCACCATGAAAGGGGGCAAATTTTCCTATCTGTAATTTCATTAAAATCAGAAAATAGGACTACTGCCAAGATTGAACAGGTGAACTGTAAAGGATATGACCTCAGTGAAATTGTATTAGAGTAAGCACGATGTATGCTGGAGAATGAAATGAAAGTGAAAAATTATTCATTGAATATTGAAGAAATACTATTTCTGAGGCAAAAATTCATGCTAAAGCATAAATAAAGTATAAACGGAACATACCGAGCAAGGAACTGAGGGCCCCCATTTAAAATGCAATTGTTGAAGACAGTGCAGCAAAGTCATATAACTTCCTGAAATATCTCCATATGTCCTATTGATTTTTCAGCTTTGTGAGCGTTAGAGTCACTGACATGTCAAGGAGAGCAGTAGGATACTTAAGTAACTCATTAAAGGCTATTTCAGGGCACCAGGTTGACTTGCAGTTGGAGGTTAGCTTCATTTTCCTTGTATTAGACTTCACTTGCCAAATGGCTGTTTCCTGCCCAGGCTCACATTAACAGTCACCAGATTAGTCTGAAAAGCACAGTGTTCTCTTCTCTGTTGGTTCATCTTCCCCTGAGGGCAAACTGAACCAGAATGATTTTGAAGAATTTTCCAGCACCTGTGGTGGTCTAAGGACATGGTCAAGACAAAGTTTTTAAGGAAAGAAATTATCTTTTATTAGTTAGAAAAATGTAATTGGAAAAACCTTTGGGTAGGCCAGCAGAGATAGCTATATAGAATTATCCTGCAATAGTTCACTTATATCAGGAACATCAAAGACCTTTTACTACCCTTGAACTTAGTTAATAAAATAATATTTTATTAGCTAATGAAACATTTATTGGATTGAGCAAATATGATTTTTTTCCGCCATCCTATTCAGTGAAGAATGCCAAATGAAGTATTTTGGATTGGATTTCCAGGAGTATTCTTGGAAGAGCCAGAAAAATAGTTCAGGAAGCCCAGATCATTTGTGGAGAAATACATGAATAAATATGGAGGAAATAGTTATGCAGAGTTTCATGGCAAAAACAAAGAGCACTGAGACCCCAAGAACCGTGTTTGAGAGAAGTGTTGGGGTGATGTCTGCAAGATATCTGAGTGGCTCTCAGACTGATACTTGCTGAAGAGGGTGGTAGAGATGCTCCCATCAACAATAAGCACTACTGAAATAGCTGAAGTTGTCAACTGCTTTACCTGTCAGGCTGGTGCTTAAGGAAGCAAGCAGAATAATAAAAACTTGGAGTGTTAGATTTACAGACTCGCTCATGGCAAAGACAAGCAGGCTTTCTTGCAGCTTTCCATGGTAAAGAAAATAAAATTAGCCTTTATTAGTATGTTAGTACTGTAACTGTTCAATAAAGAATAGATTTAAGCTGACTTTGTTTTAAATGCTGTTTGCAGTCCTCTGTGAGTAAGTAGCAATTTAATATTAAGTTTCACTTCATTTTTTGTTGGTTTGGTTTGGTTTGTGTTGGGGTTTTTTTTTTGTATTAGAACAGACTGCTATGAGTAATTCTTGTTCTGGAAATCATGACTCCTCCTTGTGTATGCTTGCACTATGAAACCAGAATGCAGAAATGAAAAACTTAAATAGGAAAGTTTTACTCTGAGAGAATAGGGCTTGGATTTGGTTGGACTTTAGCTTTTCCAAAGTGTTCATCAGACATAAACTATATAATTATAAGACAGAGAGTATCCTCTCCTATGCTCAGGTGAAGAAATGCTAGAGGGTGTGACTGCAAAACTGGCTAAACCCAAGTATTCCACATCAGTCAGGTGAAACTGAGATGACCAGGGAAGAAGTCCGTGAAGAAGATGGGATGGTGTCCTGGTCTGATCCAGGCCAAAAAATATAGCTTGTAGGTTTGAAAAAAGAATAATCATACAAATAAAATACAATTAATCTGGCTTTGTATATCATTATGGAATGTTATCTGGCTGTGACAAAGATAAAAGTCAGATTTTATTTGCATAGCTAAAACAATAAAGTGCTTCTAAGAGCTTGTCCTTGCTTTTTAATGAAAAAGGTCCCAGTCCCATGCTTTGAAGGCTTAGGAACTTAGCAAAGTGCCTGCAGCTATTCACTGCAATTCCTGCTTGCTGCCACACTGTTACCACCTAACTGCTGAATGGAAAGAAGCACAGGCTTCCATCCTTCACAAGTTTCTTAATGGAGAGATAACCCTTTCACCAAACCCACTTCTACCTCCAGGGGACACTCTGGAGGTCTTAATATGAAATAAATAGGGACTTTTCTCCCTTGAAGGCTGTTGCCTGCAGGGCAAAGGAAGTACACTTCTGTGCAGAAGGTCTCATTGGAGCTCCTTGTTCTTTTGAGGGCTCCAAACAATGTCAGTCTGTAAAGGTTGTCACAAATACTACATATTTTGTGGCCAGGGTGTTGTAGCACATCATATTAACAAAGTAACTTATCCCCCATCAAAAAAAAACCTGAAAAGAAAGATCTTTGGTGTAGTAAACTGCCTTTGTATTTCTTGTGCATACTCTCCAGGTTTTCTTCTTCTGGGCTATTGGGAGAATTACACACATATTCTTTTAAGTTAAAAAAAGACAAACCTGTTTTACTGTTACCTCGCTAGTTTGCTGCTAAGCCATAGGGTCTCCATTGTGCCCATCTCTCTGCTCATCCTTCACCAGACCTGGTCTCCTGCAGTGTTTCCCAGAACTGAACAAACTTCTTCCTCCGTGTCTCCATCTTGCTTGCTTTCCAAAGAAACTCCTCACTACTGATTTCATTCCTCTTCCTCACTAAGGTTCCAGAGCTCTCCTTTCTTCCTGTGTCTCTTTAGCTTCCCGTCTAATTTCTTTGTCTCACACAGACCCTCACGTAATCCCTCTTCTCTACATACAAGCACAGATACAGCTCCCCATGGTTATTACTTCCCTGTCAGCCTCGTGCTCCCAGCTTTCAACTCTTTGTGCCCATGCATTGCTACCAGGCAACTCCTCTTGCTCTGCAATTCCTCTTGCTCTGCAACTCCTCTTCTGTAAGCACTTCCATAAGGACATCCCTTCCTGGGAACATACTGTACCTACAGGTACACTTGGATTCACTCTGAGCCAGGTGGAAACACTCCTCATTCATGTCAGCAGATCTCAAGGAGATTTGGGCCTTCCCCAGTGAGAGACTTTGGGTACACAGCCATGTTGGTTACGTGCATGGGATTGTTCCATTCTCATGTATCTGCTAGATTGTAAATTCATCTTCTCACAAAAGCATTTTCCATTTCACAGTGCTGATTCCTTTACTGGAGTGCATTGTGTAAGTGGACTCCAGTATGCCTCAAGCTCTTTGCTTGCCTCAGCTTTTCCCAGTGGTTTTACCAGAATAGTTTTCTTCCACAGAACTGGCAAGAACCAAATCCCTTGCTGCTTCTCATGAAGAATACAGATTGATGTACATATGCTGGTTTATGTAGATGACTTGTCTGTGTTGCAGGAAGTGTTTGTGGGATATCGGGGCAGCAGATATCAAAGCAGAGGGAAAAACTTGTTTGATGCTTCCCTAAGGAATTCCCAGTTGAAAGGCTGAGGAGAAAGGAGATTGGAGAGGTTGGGAGATACTAATTTCCTTGCGTGCCTTTGACAGTGCAAAAGATCATAAATATAATTGAACTGCAATGTTGTTGTTGCAGGGGCTCTGCAAGGCAAGGTTAACCTTAAAAATTATTTCTAATTCTGAAATTACTCCTCATGTATATTCCTGAAAGTGGGAAAATTCTCTTGGATTTCAGGCCAGATGCAGATTCTAAGAAAGGATCTGGAAGGTTGGAACTGTGTGACTGAACTCATGTGCATTTGCAACAGGAAATGAAAACTCTGTGGGAATGAATGGCCAAAATATAAGAGGAAGAATTAGGTTGGTCAGTTGATTCGTTACCACTGAGCTTCATTTCTTATTCCATAGTAGGGGATGTGGTTGATTTCATTCCAGCATAGAACTGAACTGTGTTTCCCATGAAGTCGACTAACATTTATGTCTGTCATTGCTCTTGGTCACTCACAGACATTCGGAAAGTGACATGCTTGGTTGCCTAGTATTGACTGCCTTCAGCTAATGTCACTTCATTTATTACTCGCTGCAGATAACTTCTGATTCAGTTGTCAGTATCATGACCCCTTCTCCTCTCTCCCTTATTTTCTTTCACAAAAAGAAAATTGTGCCATTACTTAGAACTGCTATTAGTTCTGTAATGTGTTCTCCTGTGCATCAGAGCCCTGTGCATACCCAGGGGTCAGACACAGCTCACAGTCAAGCTTTCTGCTCTCTATGGGTTTGTAGAGGGTGAACTGCACCATTGGTATCTGCCCATTCTCCAGAAGCTTAAAGGCAGCAGGATTGATGTTATGTGGCATCTTTTCCCCTCTTGTCTTTCCCGTGAGTGTAATACTGGCTTTATGGAAGTGATCAGAAAATTCAACTCAAAGTTTCAAAGTTCCATTCTGAGGAAGAAAAAAATCCTACAGCTTTGGCCAAGGTTTTCAGATTCTGTGTCCTAAAATGATGGACTTCTGAACAACAGGATCAAGACCTTGGGTATTCATTCAGTCAGTGCTTCTGAGAGCACCAAGGCAGGAAGTGGAGGCATGTTGTAATCATGATATCCCAGTCTGACCATTTTGGTGTTATGAAGATCATGTATGGAAGCTATTTTTGCACACTATTGATAAGGATGTTGCTTCTGGTACAAGAGTGTAGAGCAGGTCATGTACCCAGAGCAGAAGTAACACACAAGACATTTGTGTAAAACGTCTGTCCATTCTGAGAACATTTTTCTGAGAAAGGCCAACTCTGTTGGTACAGGAAGCCAAAATCATCTTTCTAACATGAAATAATAAAAAGTACCCTTGTTTCAAGTTTAGTCATATATTAAGAAACCCAAAAGGTAACAAATTTAGTTCTTTTTCCTTAGTGGATCACTTCTAACATTCATATAGTTAGCTATATTGCTTCTGCATACTAGGATATGTGTGGTCTCTTGTCCTAAGCCCCAAACAAAATCAAGACCCCTGTGTTTGGATAAACATATGGTAAAGATGTATTGGTAAAGAACACTTGCTTATCTTTCTGTGTGCTTCCTAGCAGTAAGGTTGCCAATGTGTAACAAATGTTCCTGATGTGAAAAAACATGTAAGAGAAATTTGTCTCACAAAATTTATGCAAGTGTCCAGCTTACTGTTAGTCATCATCATAATCTCTGGGCTGTCTTCCTTAAAAACATGGATGTTCCTAGGTGTATTTTTTTCCCTTTTCGTGGTCCAGAAATGCCTCAGGATAAAGCATAAGGATTATGTGAGCATGTATAATGAGAATGTTCCTATTCTGAGACCTCTGGTAAGAGGAGACAAAGACATGAGGATGCAGCTGCAGCAGAAGTCGATGTGAAAGCGTGGCAACTGCATAGCAAGAAGATGTGGTTTTCATCTCAGTTGCACAGTGGGAAGCACTCCATTCAATAAGTTTTCTGTTTTCCTTACTTAGAAAGTTTTGAACCTACAGGCTTTTGAGGTAGAGGTACTTGGAGAACACTCATTACAAGTAAATAAAAACAAGCTAAACACCACTTAAAGGACTAAAGTTTTTTCTGAATATATTAAGATGCTGAAATGCATCTTACAGTGAGAGACCCTCAAGACACAGAATCAGTCTGGCTCTGAAAGTACTACTTGGCTTTTGAATTTTTCATCTGTTTGTGAGAGGATTTCATGCTTTCCAGTTTGTTCCTACTAAAGAGCATTCAGAACTAACAGTGCTTGGGAAATGTAGCTTTCTCTGATGGCACAGGCAGAGACTATTCATAAGTTTTTGACAAAAGTGCCTGAATAGAATGGAGTGATGTGTTTGGTCTTTCAGGCTCCTGCGTGGAGTTGAGTTCAGTGCCAATGCTGGAAAGTTTTTGATATTTATTGAGGAATAGTTTGTCCTTCCAAGCAGAACAAATCTGGTGTTCTGTCTCTGTTAAACAGTAGAAGGATCAGAAGCAAAAATAGCTTTCACAAATACTTAAAGGTGGTGATTTATCTATTTTCTAACAGATAAGAGTGAGGAAGAGACAACACTGACATTTAATGTGGTCTGTGTCACCTGCTACAACTGAGCACCTTTGAAGCATTATTTCCCTTGATTTTCAACACAAACTGTTTCAGGGGAATTATTTGTTCTTTTCCTGTCATTTATTTAAATAAATTCTCACCAGATTCTGCGACTCATTTTCCCTCAAAGGGATGGCTATGCTGCCAGCAAAAGAAGACTCAAAGATTAACAAACTCGCTGTCTTTTAGAGAAAATGCCACTGGTAGTTTACCTGCCATTTTTTTGTCTGAGGACATTTAGTTGAGTATCTGATAGATCATTAATTGAGTTTTGCTTTTGGTTGTAATCTGTTTTTGCAAGCAGAGCATTTCCTTCCCCCATGCACACCTGAGTGGTCTGCTGTGCATTCTGGGTGACCCTGCAGGGATTTCAGAGGCATATATGAGAGGATTAACTTAATACTCCCAAAACCTCCTTAGTGATGTCTTGGCCCAGTAATGAGCTGCAAAGTTAGTCCTGGTGATGGAGTGCTAGCTGGAGTGCCCGTCAAAGCCTTCAATCTCTAACTGTAGTAGGCGAGCCTTTCTGGGACACGCACCTGCCTTCCTACTATTGACCCTCTGCAGACAGCCGGCATCCCTGCCCAATTCTTCCACCCAGTCACCTCATACTTTTGGGTGGACTGGGCTTTTGCTATGGCAAAAAGGAAGCTGGGGGAGTATAGAACCTTGTGATTTGGAAATCTGGCACTGTTCTTTTAGAACTGTGCTCCATAGTCTAGTGAGCAGTGACACAGGAGAAAAATGACAACAGTAATTTGGAAACTCAGAGAAGCAACTGCAGCACAGGTGTTGGCAACATGTGAGTATCTTTATCTTGGAAAAGGCTAGAGCAAAATGGGTTCAGTGAAGCTGAAGGAGATGTTGCCAGCAGGAGGAGGAGAAGTGGATTTGAGAAAATAGATGCTGTGGACATTGTAATTATTGTTTACTCTGTGAGGAGGCATGAATAATACTGTGCTTAACAGATGCAAGGAGATGCCAGAAAGGTAGATATTTCCCAATGAATGTGTTAAAAAAATTAAAGGTAGAAACAGATGAAGAGCAGAGAAACTCTATATCCTTACTTGGATGTAGGCCTTAGGAAATACTGCTATAAGAGAGCATCAGAATGAAATTGAAGAAATCCCTCAGAACATTAATGAACAAAATGACATTTCTCTCAAGTACAGCATCAAGCTACTTTGAATAATGTCTGTCATATGTTGGGAGGTGAGCTTAAGTTTTGCGTTATATGAACCTATATAAGGAGTTGTGTTTTGTAATGTCAATTCTAAGCCTCTTGGGGTAGTCCCTCATCTTTCAAATACGCTTAAAGAACATCTTGTGCTAGTGCAGTGTAGATAAAAAAGAAAAAGGTGAAAATCCTTAATGGTAAATGTTATGTATATAAAGGATGGTGTATTTTTAGATAGCTGAATTTGAATTATGGCCACCAGACAGATGGATAATGATCAGCTGATTTTCTGTCTGAGAGATGTTCTAGATTTGTCTCTGCATACTTTTTAAATCAAATGCATAAATCAAAATTCACTTACATGAAGGCACGTCAGATTGTGTCCTTCATCGTCTTCCTGGGTTGTCTAGTATTACGCAGTGCAGGGAGATTACATCAGAGGAGAAGATGTGCTGGAGAGGAAAGGGAGGGCTTTGAAACAAATGCAAAAGTGCAAACTACCGCAAACTGTACTGCAGAATGGAGTAGCTTCATATGGCATGAGTTGGAGACCAAATTTTCTCCATTTAAAAAGTGACCATTTAGGGGCCAAAACATCCATGCAAGAGAGAAAAGGGGGGCGGGGGGAAGTCCACAAGGCAGGCTTGAAAAAGTGTATTTTGATGTTAATGTCATTCTGTAGATCTTATGTCAACAGCAGTCTAACAGCAGTATTTTTGGCTCCACTGTATTAATGGCTGAAATGAAATGGGCAGGAACTGCAAGCATGCTGGTATTTTGGCTCTGAGAGTAATTTTAACCATTTCACTAGGCAAAAGAAGACCCCAAGCATTTTCTGTTCTGAAGCGTAATTTACAATCTCTTTACTTGCTGTGGTGAGCATATGAAGAAAAGCATTTAGGACACCTACAGTTTAATAAATAGGAACACCCCCAAAAAGTCATGAGACTGTGTATGTAAACATTAATTCATTCTCCTTATTTTCATATTTCATGCCAAGTGCTGATCTCACCCTCTGATAGTATAATGCTAAATCTAACTGAGAATGTCAATGCATGTTTGACCATTGACTGAACCATCTTAAAGGTCTCTTCCAACCTTGATGACTCCATGATTTTTATGTGTTTTCTGAAAATTGTCATTCTTGAATGTCCATGTATAGTTTCTATATTTTGCCACTGATGGAAAAGTTTCATTTGGACTTGACCTCTTTTCATGCAGGACAGGAACCTTCTGCTAAATCTCCAGGTCAGAATTTTCACTTACTGACCTTGGTAAAGCAAGCAGTTTATTTGCATGTTCAGGTCATCTTTCAGACTTGGCGGTCCTACTTGTACCTTTGTTTCTTACCGAGAAGGATTCACTTCTTCTATTACAAGGTGTACTTTGAGATACAAAAAAGATTAAGATTTTTTTTCTTGGTTTTGGATTGACACAGCTGAAAGACACTTTTAGGGAGGAAAAGATAATGCTTGTGGTAGAAATGGCAGGTCAGCATCAGCAATCAAATTTCTGCCTCTTCCTTCCTGCACATTAGAGCAAGTTATGGTTGATATCTATTTGTATAGTTTTTTCTATCCATGAAATGAAAGCAGTAATATTTCCCAAGCTTAGCTGAATTTTTAAAGGGGGACTGTGATACTCTGCTTCTTATATGAATAACACTAACATGATTGACACTTTCCATATCCAGTTCTTAGTCTAAGTACAGCCAGTTGTCAACCAAAAGCCGACAGCCTTCTGTCAGTTTGGTCTCCAGTACCATCTGTACCCCTTCCCACACAAAGCACTGACCGTATTTACACAGAGACAACGTTCCTGCTCCCACATTGTGAACAGAACTTCATTCATATAGAGCAAGTAACTATTGTTTATAATTGAGTAATGGATACCTAATTATTATAAATTGCTCTGTTAATTATCACATTATTGTGTAAATGATTGTATTATAGCTTTTTGTGACTGCTAATGGCAGTTTCCACACTCTGTGTACCACTTGCAGCCAAGTATCCTGCTCTAGGTGTTCACACTTAATCTGTTGACTGCGGGTGTGATCCTGCAAATATCTCTGTGCCTGATCCAATGCCCATTGTGGTCAGCAGTTTTCCCATTCAGTTCAATGGGCTTTGAGACAGGGATCAAGGGAGCAGAGTACCGTTGGTTCCATTATTTCCAGGATTCAGTTATTTATTAGGTAAAAGTCACATGCACAAGTGAAGATTAAACCAGGCTAACAAGCAGCAGAGGAAAACAAGTGGTTTGATATGTGAAGGATAAAGAATTTCTACGAAGAGTTTCAGTTTGTATTTTGAGAGGTCATTTTATATAATTTGCTCCCCTGTGAAATGAGCTTGTTCTAACAAGATCCTAAATAAGAATCTGAACAAGATTCATAATAAGGGAAACATGCTTTACTTCATACAGACTGCATGACAACAGTTTTAGTTCTCTTCCAAGTGACTGTATGGCAAAGCCACTTAAAAAAAGGGAGCAGGTCATAAAAGGACATACAGATGGCTGACAGAAAGGCCTGTTGCTGACTATTCACAGGTTTCTTGTAGGCGCAGAGTTGTTCATTGTGCTAGTCCGATGTGCACATGGCACGTTAAGGAAGTGCACAGACAGTTTACTGTCTTCTTCGGGGACAGAAGTAAAGCTTAAACACTCAGTATTGAAATGTATGGCTTTTAATAACAAAAGAACCATTGGGCAAAGCCTCTGGCTATTGTATTGTTGAGCAGGTGGCATCCATCAGACTACAGCTGCTTTCTTCTTCTGTCTGTTCCGTATGCAGATGTTGCTATGAGGAAAGGAGTCAGCAATGACTGATGTGGAGCCTGTGGTCACAGATTTTGCAGCATCAGGACGGGCAGGCCGCCGGAACGCCTTACCAGATATCCTGGGCTCTCCTGCTGGTGCTGGGACTTCAGAGCTGCCACACAAACTGGCTGAGCTCTCTGTTTCAGAAGGTAATGGCTGTGCATTCAGAAAGGGACATTTTTATGCAGTCATCCTTTGCTTTGTCTTTAAGACTTCCACTACCATGCAGTTTTGAAGTCAACGCTAATATTTCTTTCATCATTTAGAATTAAATTCAACCTTCCAAAGCAGTTATCACTTGTCCCTCCTGATGAGGCAAGTTAATATTAACCCATATCCATATCCATCCATAGATCCAGTATTAGCAGCCTGGGGAAACAGTTCAGTGCTGGGAACTGAATTCCAGTTCCCCTGAGGAAGAGAAAACACAGTTCCATTTCCGGGCAACTTGGAAAGCCCATCACTCCAGCTATAAATTCGATTGTACTCCTGCACTGACATAACTTTGCAAAAGACAGCGGGGCTGTGCGGTTAATACAATGACAGCTATCCTAACTCAGGCATATACATTAAGAGTAGAGTTCACAGTGATTTACTCCTGCTAGTAGGCTTTCAACGTTGCTATCTGACACTAGTGCCCTATTTTGCCATGTCCTTTAATTTGATAAGGTGCTCTGTTGATAAAGCACTGTTCTAATCAACACCAGCTTTGTGAGGTTTTCTTTTTTTTACTTTCAGACTGACTTCAGGGGGATTTTCAGATTCAGAAAAATCTGATTTCTAATGCCTATGAAATGAAAATTATAGACTGGCCCTGAGCATGGTCTGTCCCTACTTTTTTAATCAGAATTTTTTTCTTCTCATTTGTCACTTTTGCCTCTCTGACAAATACCACCACAATAGATGGTCCCACATCCAAGAGCAGTGATGGTGTGGGTGCAGCAAAGGGGAAGGCAAGCCTGTGTTGAGGTGTGAAGGGTCCAGGAATCCGAGCTGAAGTAGATCATAAAAGGGATTCCTAGTCTCCAGGGTTGCATGTCCTCCTTTTACACTGCCTGAAGAAATTACAGGATGTTAGGTGTATAGCCTCCTAAAGCACCATAAAGGCTGGGGGGAAGGATTTCTGTGATCATAAACTTTTGTTGTTTTGGTGATTTAATTTATAATTATGTATTTGGGGTTCTGTAATCTAAACCCCACACAGGCGCAGCAAAGAATTGCTGAGCAGGTAGAAAGAACATTTCTTGGAGGAGTGAGAAGGGACTGAATGACCATATCCTGACTTGAACCAGGAGAAGAGCAGAAATTAAGAATCTGAAGGGGTGCTGGAAGAAGGCATTACTTTGTCTTGAGGACAGATTTTTCCCTATGAATATGAAAATTATGTCCCTATATATTTTCCCCTTCTGGTGCATGTAACTGAAGCTCTGGAAATTCATTCCAAAGTACAAAGAGTCACTTAACATTTAATGTTTTTGTTTTCAAATTGTGCGGTTTTTTATGTGCCAAATAGTTCTTCTGCCTGGTACGATCAGGCTCCAGCAGGAGAGAAATGTTTCCCTCATCAAAGAGGAGGCAGATGGGAATTTATATTGCTATCAATGTCAGGAGCTGTGGAAGTGAAGTGACCAGTCCAACTCACTGAAATATTCATTGCTATATTATGTGTAACTAACCTTTTGTATTGTTTAGAGCAGTGATCCTTGAAGGACGTGCACCACGTTAAACACAGCATCAAAGAATACAACAGCTGTAAATAAGTTTCTCATGTTTGTTTCACTTCAGCCTCTGGCAAGTTTAGTAGTTGGAAAGAGTGTACTTTGTAAAGCATAAAAAAGTTCTCTCTTTGGTCTTTTCCTGCCCTCCCTGAATGAAAACAAACAGGAAAGAGTGCAAGTCTTTTTATAAGAAAAGTTACAGCATGGCATAAAATAAGCATCTAGCCCTCCAGATGACAGAATAGTTCTCCTCTCCTGGTCTCCATACAATTCCTTAAGAAGAAGAAATGAAACACAGTTTTAGCAAAATTCTTAGAAATACAGGACCAGCACTGCCAGGATTTAAAGAACAATTAAGAGCATGGAATTGTCCGTTACTCTTGTCATTGACACACAGCTGTGCCAGAGCATGTTGGAAGGCAGGAGATTCTGTTATCAGCAGTTTACAGTAGTGATAATAGGAAGTGAATACAGGATGCAGTTAGGTCCACTCTGACAGTTTGGATGTTTTCTGGGGATGGGAATTCCACAAGTATCAGATGAGAATTTTAGCCTCATTGTGTTGTAAGTTAAAGTTTTGATGAGACAGCAAACAAACAGAGGAGAATTCATCAAAATGGAAAGACAGATTTGAAGTTTAAATGCTGTAACAGGGAAATTGTTTGTGAAACATTTGGGGCTCTAACAGACATCCCTTTTGCCTATTTCTGACTTTAACAATAAGTTGTTAAAAAAGGAAAGTAATTTCCAGCTCAGAATAAAGAAATTAGATAAATGAGAGAAGTGGAGAAAATGTAACATGTGGCTATATAAAGTATGCCCTGTTTTGTTGCTTCTCTGAAATTCAGGTTCAGTGAAAATTATGGGAAATGGTGAGAAGGACTCTCTCCATCTTGTTTCAAATTTAGCTAATGCTCATTGGATCATACATTTCCTCTTTTTAAAATGCTGTCAGCTACTGTCATAGTGAAAAGTCAGGAACAGGATGTGCTGATACCTTTTGGTTTAGAAGAGAAAAGAGGCTTTGCTTTATTTTTTTATGAATACACAAGGACCCTACCTGTGTGATACAAATGTCCATGTACTCTGCAAGCCACACGAAGTTCATGTTCTCATGAGATGAACAGGAGAGATTCTGGCACCAGATGTTTATCTTGGAGCCTAACTCTGAAATGCAGACCATCTGTATCCTGTCTGATCATCCTCTGGTGGTGTGTAAGTTTTGGACTGCTGAGACTTTCCACAGGTGGTCTGGTGGGAGGTCATACTGGAACCATGTTAAATAGTTGACTGGTGTCACTGGTGATCCAAGGGTTGAAGAGGAGGCTGCAGGAAGTTTGAGAGCAAGAAGCTATACTGGTCTTCTACATTTGGTAACCTGTGTTAGGGTACCATTCTGCTGATAACACTCAACAGCTCAACTAGCACCTACTGCACACCTAAGTGCCACAAAGTATGAGATTAGATTTCCTCTAACAAACTCTTTTCCTCCACCCTGTCTGAAAGACTCCACTGACATTAAACGTCCAACCCTGCACAGAAACAGCCAACAGCTACATAAGGCTGGAGAGTGTCAAATAACTCGGTTCTTTATCACTATAGAACTCCAAAGCCTCTGAACCTCTGAGCAGACTTAAAACATCAAGCAGTTTCTGCCAAGAGCTTTAGCTGATGAATTGTGTATGGCATTATATATTTGCTGTGATATATAGAGACCAAGATATATAACTCTTTTAAGAGTTGCTTGTGATATTTATAGCAAGTCTGAAAGTGTACTCCTTAGATCATGACTGTGGAGGAGATGGAGTAGTATGAAGTGGAGGACAGTACAGCCAGATGTGCTGAGCAGACCTCTCCTTGTCCTCCAAAAGCTATGGACTCCCAAAGATTTGGGTATTCTGCTACTGGTACTACCATGTGGGACTTGAAAGTAATGTGAAAATTATTATTATGGTTTGCAAGGAAATCAAGGCAAGAGGAGTTTCTGCTTCTCAGTGAGTAAACTTAATCAAAAGAAACAGCATGAAACAATTCATATAATGATCAGAGACACTGAGGAGTTTTTATTTATATCAGTCCTGTAAGCATCCAACTCTAATCTGTGGAAAAGTGAACTTCCAACTCAGAGTAACAAAAAATCTCCCATCTTGTGAAGACAGGGTGAATTCACGCAGGTATTTCTTGTCAAAGGTCAGACAGATAACTGGCATGTCCATAAACTGTAATGTTATCTACCTGAAACCATACAGTGCTCAAAGGAATGAAATAGTCTAATTTGATTTTGGAAATGACCCAGAAAAAAAATAACAGTAATACAAAGTTATTTCCATTTTTACAGCCAAATGCACATTGATCAGCCTGTGCAAGAAGTGGGCATGTCAGCACCAATAGGCAGCGGCTTTTAGAAGATGCCTCTGAAAGTTCTTTATCTCTTGAGTTAATCTCTAAAGCACCCATGACTGTGGTAGTAAAGAGTCAGTCCAAACAGAGATGATCAGTGAACCCAAATATTTGGCTGCATTAAAAAAGCTGTGAGAATATGTGTGGTATAAATGTTTAATTCTGTCTCTGTTTAGATGCAGGAGCAGAGGGTGGAGAAGTGTCATCATCCAAAGCCTTGCTGGAAAGTCAAGAGGCAGAAGGAAAACACAATGAATCCTAATACCTAAGGACTTCTGGGTTAATGAATCCCATGAATAGACTTCCCAGTTTCCCTGTGTGACCCCTTCTGAAGTGTGGTAGCAGCTTCAGCAGCACAGATGACATGACCTTGCAACACACTTATACCTAGATGATTATGTGGATGGCATACAGTTCTTTCTACTGTCATCCTTCAAAAGCAATGTTCTGCTTATCCAAACAGGAAGAGAACTAAAGAATGTATCTCTTGTTTTCAGTTTTTTCTCTTGTTTTGGTTATAGTATTCATCCTAACTTATCTCCTTTGACAGTTTCAATTAATATACCTAGCAGATGTACCAGGAACTAATCATTGTTTCAAAATAAAAATCCTGTTTCTTAATTTCGCAAATCAGCTTCTTTCTCTCTAACACAGAGGTGTATTCACTCACTCCAATGTGATATTAAGTATATATTAGATTACAGACATTATCTGTAATTTATCTCCTGAGATTTTTGTTCTCATTAGACATATGTAGATGGGTATGAGAAAAAAAAATAAATACATAAAATAAAATTTTCTCCTACTCCTGTCGCCAGAAGGTTTTATAAACTACTTAAACATCAATGTTTGTTTTCAGACTCTCCTTACCTCTATTTGATTATGGCAGATCATCTCAGTTCTCCCTCTCTTAGCAGTCTTGCCACCTTGGTCATTTGTTTTCATGCTGAATATTGTAGCTGTTCATGTGTATCTAAAGTAAAGTAGCCATGTTTGTATACAATGAAAATTGTTTAATCTCACTGTAGAAATTAAATATCTATCATCTTTTTTGTCTTCAGTTGATTTCTTGATGTTTCTCCTGTAGGACAATATTTAAAGCCCAATAATACATATTTTTTTAATTTCATCTGAGCTTTGCTTTGTTGTTTGCTGACAATGAAGATGTTTCAATCATTGTGATTTTTACAAAGATTTTAGGAAAGTTTTTTCTCTACTGAAAGGACTTGTTTTGCTTTGGAGATCATGCTGTTGCAAATACTTGGCATTCATTCCCTTATTGTAGGAAACCTAAGATTCAGGAACAGACATGAACCCTCATGATTCCTGGGGCAGCAGCCACTTATATACATCACAAAAACAGAGGAAGCATCTCTGATAGGTACATCTCACATTTGACTGGTATTCCATCTATGAAATATTTGTGTAATCTAAACCTGGCAGAGAGCTTGTAACAGCTCCAGAGAGCTTGTAAGGTACAACTTTCATTTCTACTGTGCATTTACTCACACCCTGCCTTTTGGGGACCATTCAATAAAAGATCCAGCTTAATTCAACTGAACTGACCTGTTTTCAATTAACAAGTGCAACATCCCAATATTTTTTTCAGATTTGGAAAGGTAAAGTAACTGACTCCACTTGATCAAAACAGGTGGCTTAAGAAAGTCTGAGAGACTAAACTAGCTGACACTGGAGGATCAGAGGTGAAAACCACGGTGGAGAGGGACTAGGAGGTAACTCTATTTGTGGTACACACTCTTGTTCTGGGTTGTAGTCCCATTCTCCTACACCAGCCTCCTTTACAGCATCACAGTACATAAAATCGGTAATTAGAAGAAGCTGTTGTGATCCCATCAAAATCACGTATATGAGTATTACTGAAAAATCAGTCCTTATATGCTTTGCTCTTCTGGGTCATGGCCTATATCGAATTCTGCACTTCTTTCACAGTTGCAGCACAGGATATATTTAGTTTCTTCTCTGATACAATACAGACACTGAAATTTGGGTTACAGGAATAGATACTTTAGGTACTTTGTTAGTCTAAGCTAGTTTGAAATTTTTTGCTATTAAAATACCAATTATGAGCCAGCTGAACTTAGCAAATTATTCATGTGCTAAATTCTATATTAAAAAAACCAATCTATAGCTGTAGACATATATGGCATTAACTGCTCACAAATGTATAGTTTACAACTAGTCAAGAATGCTCAACACCCTGGGGAATTTACTGTAAGCACTCTGATGTTTACTTTGTACTTGAGCTGTATGAACCTGTCGTTGAAAGTATGTTGAGTAGAAAGACAAAATTTAACAGAAAATTTGAAAAAATGCAGTAGTAAAAACTAAGATTTAAAATGCAATTTAATTAAAAGCAGGATGAACATTTTTAAAAGATCTACAATATGTTATATGTATATTATCTAGTTGCAAATTAGCCAAGTTACAAACACAGAAATGCTTCTTTGCCATGTGCGTTTACAGTTTGTATCTAAACTATTATTAGTCTAGACTGCATGAAAGAGCTCTTTTGTAGTTAGTTGTAGCAGTAAAAGTATTTAATTATGCCTGGATTTTACCAAATTTCTGCGTTTGTGAGCCAGATGCATATTTTTGACCAGTATAAACTGATGCACAAACTGATTGGTGTGGGAGACATTGTACCATATAAACTGTGGTCTTTGGAGCAGGGCTTATTAGTTGTGCGTTACTCTTGACTCAAGCAGATGGGAGCTCACCCCTTTAGGCCTGTCTGGGAGGCTCTATGCCATGCTATCCAGTACTCTGGGGTTTGGGCAGAGTTACTGTCTTAAGCACAGCTGAAGTTGGGGAAGCTCTGGTTCATTTTCTTGTTAGTATACTGAAGACAGGTAACAGTCCTACTGAACTTTGGCTGAGCCTGTAAAGAGCAAATGAAGTGCTGCTGAATATGTTTGTCACTGAGCCAGTTTATCCAGTTTCAACCATTATCCAGGCTGTACCACCCTCCCGTTAGCTCAACTAATGGATAATTGATAACAGTGTATTCTCTTGGTTCACGTGGCCACAGTGTTATGGCCCTAAATCAGCAGGGTATTTTAAAACATGCTTAACTGTAAATGCAGATGGGTTTCACAGGAGTCAATAGAACTACTTAGGTGCCTAAAATTAGGTACATACTTAATTACCTTGATAAATGACAGCAGCAAACTTCTATTAAGGCTAATCTGGTATTATAATGCATTAATCCAAATTTCCATTCCAGCAAGTTTGGTACAGGTAATAGCATCTTTTTCATCATCTTACAGCACTATCCTGGGCTTTTGTAAAGCAAAG
The DNA here is from genome assembly GCA_013398055.1 of Ifrita kowaldi. Taxonomy (NCBI): domain Eukaryota; kingdom Metazoa; phylum Chordata; class Aves; order Passeriformes; family Cinclosomatidae; genus Ifrita; species Ifrita kowaldi. Next base: position 526,999 of record VZRS01010906.1, on the reverse strand, counting down.
AATTTCATGTTAGTACTAAGTAAAAAAAGGTAACTTTGTTGTCTCCATATTTTAGAACTTAATGAAGCAATTATCCATTCTTACCCACTCAGCATGCTAAAAAAAAAGGCAGGAAGTACCCTTGTAATTTTATTGCACATAAAACAATTCAGGTGTTTTGAATATATAGAAAATTTGCCTTGATGTTTTCCAGGTGTCATTAAGAAATTATAACTGCACTTGGGTACTTAAAAATTACAAGAGCAGTGGCTATAAGAGGTTTAAACTGCACTTTACCACTACTACCACTTTACCTACTACCATTAGTAGGCTAAATATCCTTAATGTACCACGCAGACAAAGAGGAATACTTCAAGATTTAGCAAATTAGCATTAGTTCATATTCCTCTCTTCTGTCTGCTAGTGCTTTGTGTGTGATAATGCCTATGAAACAGAATTGAACAAAGACTTCTCCATGGATTTCTCCACCGGTGTGTTCAGTGAGCATAAGCCCCAGATGGTGGTGAGTGTGGATTCCCCCAGGTCTAGACAGCACAGACCAGTGGGGCTGAGCCCACCGGGGTCCCAGGGCACTTGCTCTGAAGTAGAAATAGCAAAAGCTTAAACTGTCCTGCCATCTAGTGGGATCTTCAGGCTGCCAGGTAGGCTGTGCAAGGCAGTGGAGGGAGGCAAGTTTAAGAGACCTCAAACCCAGCTGCACACTGGGCTGGTGAGTGGCAGAATGTCTCTAGCTGATCCAACACGTTCACTTCAGGAGTTTTGCTATGGGCCCAGAACCTTGGTGTCTCTGTATACAGAAATCCGTGTGATTGCAAACAGGAGGCATCTTGTGTTTCAACCCATAAACTCTTATTATAAAACAGGTGTCCAAGTCTGGCTTGCAGCCTACCCTGCTTTAGGTGCCCACTCTGAGATTTGGGCTTGGGTGCAAATTCCACCACAGGTTACTGTTTTGACCTTTTTTAGTGATAATTGTGTTTCATCTTCACCTGAAGCTGTTCTGCTTTGACTAGCAATGATTGCTGAGAGCTCTTACTTGACTATCTTGGTTCATTTCCCTCTTCAACCCAGTGGGGACCAGTTCATATCCTGATGGCTGTAAGCAACAGGAAGCCTGAAGGCCATCACTTCATCTTGGCATGTGCCACATCCCAGTGCCAGATCTCTGGATTTTAGTGCAAGACTTACATTTAGTGGAATATGTTGTCGGGATTTTTTGTTGTTTGTGTGCTGTTTGCTTGTTAGGCAGGGGGCAGAGGTTGCCTGTGTGCAGAGGGCTTTTCTGTGTTAAACATATATATAATAATTGTTTGCAATGTAAAGGGCTCTGATGTGAGGATTTGGACAATCCCTACCAGTGCTTTATTCCTGGGACTCTGCTGTGCAAGGATTGATGCTGTAAATCCAGTGCTTATCATACAGTGTATGGAAAAGCTAATCTGTGAGAGACTGGTTTGATCCTACTGTGTAGGGCCTACCGTGCTGTTATTTCCAGACTGCTTGGGCATGTTTGTCAATGATAGATCAGCAGAGTAAACATAAAAAGAAGGAGCATGTGAACTGCTGCTAATGCCGAGCAGTACTCCAGAAGCAGTTTTCCAGTAACCCTTTCCTAAGAGTGCAGGAGCACCTTTTCCCGAGGGACGGGCTCCGCAGCCGTCAGCCGGCACCTCCCTCCCGGCGGGCACGAGATGGCGCCCGAGCCCGCGCCAGGCACACAGCCGGGCCCTCGCCTTCCTCACAGCCTCGCCCCTGTCCGCCCCCCGGCTCCCAGCTCCCGGGCACGGCGGAGTTTGGGTCTCCTTCGGGATGGTCGCTGACGAGAGGAAGAGCGGGGCTGTGGCAGCGCCGCGGGACGGAGGACGCGGCTCCCCACGGGCGCCGGCGGCACAGGGCGCCCTTGCCCTGGCGCGGCCTCGGTTCCAGCGGCCGCCGCGGCGGCTCCCCCCGCACGGGCCCTGAGAGCCACGACTCCCGCGGCTTCCCAACCATGGGAAGCGGGCTCAACAACCCAATCCCATCCTGTTCCTTCCTTCCCTCTTGATTTGCCGTCTAACTCCGTTCTAAGCTGACATCCATCTACTCCTTTCCTTTCTTCAGTGCTCACCCCTTGCTTCACTCACGTCTCCTTAAGCTCAACATCCACCGTGAGTGCTTTCAACACGCAATACAAGAAACAAATCTCTTTAATTGCCTCCATATTTGCTAAAATAAGATGGTAGAAGGACAACTCATTGCTGTTCCTCCCAGCAAGTACTGGGTAAATATTCCTTTTTCAGACAGATTCATGAGACACCCTTGAGCCAGGCCCAGAACAGCCCTTGTCTCAAACACGGAGAGAGGGAAAGCTTCTGTGGAAAACAAATAGCATGTCATTATGCAAGTAGAGGTGGTGTTGCAATCTAAAAAAGTGCTGAAATAAGTTTCTTCCGGGCGTCTTTTTTCAGCCAGCCTTTGAACTTTGCATCTTTTTTTTTGCTTTTTTTTTTTTTTTTTGGCTGTTGTGACTAGAAATTTCTAGGTAAATTTATGAAGGATGAAATGAAATGCTGGAATGTAAGAAGGAGTATATTTAAGGGAGGGAAGACAAAGGACAATGGGATGGAGTTAAAAGCATGAAAATTGCACCATATTTCCTCTCCATAGCCCTTCTTTTATCAGAACAGCTGAGCCAGTCATGGTGCGAGGAAGCCAGCCTGCTCCTGCACCCTTCACTGGCTCCGGACTCTGGATGTTTTGAGCTCTAGGTGCAAGGCTGATCAGCCACTCAAGAAAGTTTCAAAGGTCTGGAGGAAGATGCTATTAGAAGCCTTGTTTAAATATTATGAGATTAGTTAATGATTTTAACCATAGAGGTTCTGGTTTATGTTTACTGTTGCCACACTGAGGGTAAAATCTTTTGAAACATGTACATGTGAATGTATAGAATTAAAGGAAAGGTGGTTGTATCTATACCTCCCCACTGGCACTTAGTGCAGTACAGTCCACAAAGTGAGTCCCATGATTACCCAGGCAGGGAGTACATGCCTGTTTTCCTTTCTGTGTATATCTGTATCTTTTCCCATAATAGACTCTGGATTTGGCAAAGCACGAACCCACACTTAGCAAGTGGGATGTGTTTTTAAGTTTCCTGGTATAGACTTGTCTATTGTGACCATCTCATGTGATTTCTTGCATAATCCAGGATACAGAACTTCTCTGAATTACTTCCTGCATCACGTCCAATAGCTGTGGTTGTTAGCATAGTTTATGATTTGCAGGGATGAAAAGTCTTGTAATACAGTTTGAAAGTCAGCCAAAGAGTTAAGTCTCCTCACAGCTAGTATACACTTCATTTTTAATATAAGTTTCTGTAGGTTTAACTTTCAGTGACTGAATTTTTGTGTACCAGACTGAAGAGACCACTGTTTCTCTGGGATTGTCTCCAAACATCCAGTATGACCAAAATTTTCCCCAAGTTTGTCTTGGTACTAGTTTTTATTTAAAGCTAGTTATGAGCTGTCTTAACCCTGCAATGCTTCAAATTGCTCTAAAACTTTGTGTTCTAGGAAGTTCATGTATTTAGACTCATGAAAACTGAGAAATGACTCAGTGCTTGGTCACAAACCAATATGTAAAGCAGGGATATGGTTGCACTCTTGAATGAATCAGGTTAGGTATGTAATTCCAGCTAGGTCACCCAGCATGAGGTTACATTTCAAATACCAGATCTGTGTCAGGCATTTGTTCATCCATGACAGGCCCATAAATTGATAACCTAATTAAATTATTTATCAAAACTGTGGAATCCATATATTTCTCTGGATGCACTAACAGTGCTCTTTAGAACTTCTGAGGAAACGGCTTGCTCTGGGTGAGAGATTCTGATTTAGAGAACACAAACCCAGAGGATTGTGGCTGAGAGATCACATCTGGCTCCAACAGGCTCTGACTGTGTCCTGTCAGTCCATAGCTCAGTGGGACAGAGGAGGACCTTAGGAATATCCAAATACAGGTAGTTAATGAGCTGAGTTTTAACTTTGCATCTGTTTTCCAAATTCACTGGTTGTTTTCTTAAATTTTAAATTCAGTCAAATAAACCTGATTTTACTTTTTGCCTAAATCTCAGCTGGTACTGAGAGTGATTTCAGGATATTGTAGAAAGCCGAATGCTTTGGTATGGACAAACTGAGTGAAGGAACATTGAGCCATTCCAAAAGTTTCTTAAATCCAGCCTTGCAGATTGTACAGTTGTCTTTTGTTTTGCTAAAGGATTTACCTTGGGATTTATTAGCTTGAGATTTATTATAGTGAATTCCAAATAGTCACACTTACTTATGTATTTGACAGCCTCCATGGCATATTCTAGGGCTACAGAAAGAGAATATTATATTTATGACATATGACAAGTTAAACTTGTACCTTTAACACCGTAAAATTTATACTGATGATGATAAAATCACTCCTTCCTTTGCTATAATATGGAGTCCTTGGACCTTAATACAGAGGTCTGTTCCTCTAATATTCTCAGTAGTCTGCCCTGAACATCAAATTTACACATCTCTCAGAATCACCTGCAACAAGTCAAATGCAAGTTATCTAATCTCCTTAAACCTGTGGGCTATTTTTCCATTCCATCCAATAAGAATTATTTTAATTCAGTATGTCCATAGTATTCATATGCCTTCTAAATTTCTCTGAGTCATTATTACCCCTGAAATAGTCAGGTTGGTTACTTACACGATTTTGTTTCTTTCTTCCTTACATTTGCCCATGCTGAATTTGTAAGCCTGGAAAGCTGATTTCTTGTATTGATTTTACAGTAACTAGATAGCTATTGTAAGTGACAGCCAGTATCGGGCATTTCTGTTACATTTTAAAGGCTTTTAAATAGTTTTTCTACTCTTAAATGCAAAAGAAAGCAAAGACAAAAAATAACAAAGGCCTAATGACACAAAATTAGAGTAACTGCATCTTCAATAAATTAAGCTAGGAGCCAGGAAGGTGGCTGGCTTTAATGCAGGCTACTTCTTTGAGGAGAGTGTCTGACTTGAGTCATCTAAATGTAAGTGATACAGTAATATTAAACAAGAGATAACAACCTCCCAAATGCCTTTTAGAAGCAGAGAACACCCTGGAGATATTTCATAGCATTTGCTTACTTTAAATCACTGTCGACCAGCTGTCCTCCCATCTTAAACCAATCCAAATATATGTCTAATAGTTCATAATGAGGTATTAGTGGGTATTTACTTTCCAGGACTCTCCTAATCTCATGTCACACCAATTTGTGACATAAGAGAGAGTCTACAAGAATGAAATGCATGATCACAGACCACTTCATTTTCACCAATTAGCAACCAACACCAGAATTAGACCTTAACATTACTTGTGTCTAATGTTAGCCTGTCCTGGCATTGTTTTGCTTGAGCTTTACAGTGGCAGGAAACCTGCTGAACATGTTCCTAAGTTTTGCCTAAGATATGTCATGCTCTTAGAAAGGATATGGTGTAAACGTGTTTCCTGCTCCTGCCTGCATTACCTTGCACCTCGCCTGTCATCTGGTCCAAAGCTCCAGCAAAGCCCTTCCCATGGCATTTACACAGCACAAAACTGGATTCATACAGATGCTTTGTACCTGGGGCCATTCTGTGACCACTTGCTTGTGCAGCTGCATAACTGGGTGTCTTCTCCAGGAGGCATTTATCTCTTGTTGAACCTGGGATTTGTAATGAGCTGTTCATTGATAGAGTAAATAAACCTATATATTTTCTGTGATTCACCAGCAGCACTGAGATGGTTTATTTTTATGAGGGGGATCAGCAAATCTATTAGACAGCTAAAGGACATATGAGGTAATTTTAGTTAAGAACACTCTACTGCCCTGTTTGATATTAGATTTTTCTACAGCACCAAAAACCAAATCACACTCAGCCCTGAAGTAACATCATCCTGTCTGACACAACAGCTATTAAACTCAGTTCATTTCTGTATTACACTGACAACAAAGCTGCACAGAGATTCACAGCAGGGCTTCAAACAAGCTTCACATTTGCTGAGAATACCCTAGCATGCTGTCCATAAATGGAGGAAACTTTTTGTTTCAGCTGCACATTATTTTCAGTTTCCTTAATTCAAAAGTAGCCCTCTATATGTTTCATAATGTTTAGAGTTTAAAGAAATGCCTAAGTGAGTTAGGACCTTGAATCATGTTGGCTTTCAGTGGAATTCAATACCTAAAAGGCCTCTGAATGCCTACATCTGCTTTTGTACCAGGGGAGTTAGGCCCTGGTATCACTGCTGCCCTTGTTGCACATATGGGTACAGGACCTTCATTGCCAGAAATGTTTGAATAATGCAGTCATCCCTGCATTATCTGAAGGTCTTATAACATAGTATCCCCTTAACATAGTATTCCTGGCTATTGTACTACAAAGATGGTGAAAGGACAGAGATTTAACTGAATTGGTGTAGCAAGAGTGCCCCACCTGTGTTAGATCCAGAGAGGGACAGAGCAAAAGGACAGATAACCTGACTTCAAATACTAGCTGCACCAATTTCCCTACTTTTCTACAGCCAGACACAAAGCCTTTAGTGACTGGCTATAGTGATTTGATGCTCAGCAGTTCCTGACACAGATTATGAAGAATCCACATGTGACAGAACCTCATGGTCAGACTTCTCTACCAGAGCAGCCTGGTGACCATCCTGTGGTGCTCCCTTCCTCCCCATACACTCCACACCATTTTTCCCCCCCTTTTTTCTGAAGAAGTAATTTTTTTTTCTTTCAAGTACAGAATGAAGGCTGAATGAGGCTGACAGCCTCATTCTCTGAATGTCTGAGGATATGTGAAGCCAGGATATAACAGGGGTGGGGGAAAAAGGTAGCCAAAAGCAGATTGTGTGTCCTGTATTTGAAGGCTGAAGGTTAGAGCAGTCTCACCAAATGGCCTTTGGAAGCAAGGATTACTCATTAGACAGGGATATCTTGCTGCACAATTTTCATCTTTCAAGCAGACCTTGTACAGGGAATGCAAATGTGCCTACTCACACTGCTCATGTGATGTAAAGGTTTTAGTGTAAAGGAGAATGAATCCCTGGCTGTTCAGAATCCACAGAGATACTATTTGTCACGGGAGTACACAGTCTTTTAAAACCATCCAACTGCTGACCGTACAAAAGAAACTCCAAGCTGATCTCTTGTACAGCAACCTAAAATGCACATCAGGTTAGTGTATTTCACACTGTGATCTCTATTTCAGCCATAGCAAAGCATTTATGTAATCAAGATGACTTGTACTAGTTTTTGATGTTAGCATAACTCTTGCATAAGGGTCCACAATCAAACACAGGGTATAACATGCTGTGGAAAACATTTTGAACTGTGGCTTGTCACCCTAAAAAGGAGTCAATAATGTAACATTTCCTACTGTTGATTTACCCTGGTCCCAAATCATCACTAACACAGACAGGTGGGATCTCACCATCATAGAACATGAGGTGAAGACTGGCAACCTATCCACTTAATAAGGAATGTGAACATTTTAGCAGAACCTATTTTATATTTAAAGTATGGTGCACAGTGTTAAAGAATGTATTTTTCTTAAGAAATTCTTATGTGCTTCCTTCCCCTTAAGGGCAGGTCATCACCCTAGATACTTGTTTTAGTTAAATACATTGAGAAATCCTCACAGAACAGAGCTGTCCCATCAGTGTAGGTATGACTGCTTAAATTAGGAAGGATACTGAAATGTCTGCCTCCCAAACGCCAGGCTGCAGCACTGTCTGGAAGAAGGTGCAAGGCAGAAGCGTCCTTGCGGAGTCCAACCACCAGTAGTGGCACTGAATCATTTTCAGGAGTTTTATATCACAAAGTCCATGAGGCCAGTTGTATACAACAAGCCCCAGTGAGCACAGACAGCACGAGCTCTCCCAGGCTCTGTGCACACATCTGCACCAGAATAATAAACAGGGGCTCCAGGGATACTGCAAACAAAATCTGTATGAGCAGATAACTTCGTCTTGTCCGTACTGGGAGAGGAGACACTGCCAGTTCATGAGGATATTGGTAAAATCATTTAGAATTTAATATCATAGAATCATAAAATGATTTGGGTTGGTAGGGATCATCTAGTTCCAAGCCGCTTGCCATGGTCAGGGACCGTTCCACTAGTCCAGGCTGCTCAAAGCGTCATCCAGCCTCGCATGTTTAAATTAATTTCCCATCAGAAACACTTGCGCTACACCCAAAGGATGTGCCATACTAGAAGAGCCTGAAAGAAATGCAAATGATGGTCAAAAATTAATTTAAAAACATTAGAAAATTTTCATAATTATTTATATTTTGTATGGCTGAACTAGGTAGAAAATTGTTGAAGTTTTGTTCCTAAATCACGTAAATTCTCTTTCACTTAGTCCCTGAGTTTTGTCACAAGAGCTGAAGTGCTAGATTCACTATTCTGGAATCCATCCAAGTCATAAGTCAGGAAAAGCTGACACCGTGGGATGTCCCACAGAGACAGGCTGCTTTTTGAAAAGCACTCAAAATGAGACAAGATGACCACCTAATGCCTTCAACAAATTTCAAAGAACAACTAGAAGGAAGACATTCCCTCTCTTGNGGGCGCCGGCTTTAAATGCGGGGCGGCGCGGCGGTACCGGTGCTCCTGCCACCTCCGGCACAGCGCTTGGAGCACACAGCCGGCCGCCATGGTCGAGGCTTTCTGCGCCACCTGGAAGTTGGTGGACAGCCACAACTTCGACGAGTACATGAAGGCACTGGGTAGGTACGGCCTGGCGGCGGCACCTTAGGAAATCTTGGAATTTTGCACCATCTTAAAAAAAAAAAAATCGAAAAGGCTCTCCCCCATTGCCAGATGTGTAGGTGAGACATTGGCAGCAGTGGTGGTGATGGGGGGGGTGGTTGTGGCGGCTGTGCTTCTATCCTTAGAGCTAATCCGATGCGGGCCATTCACCTGGGCGGTCGGGTGTGTTTGTGTGGGAGAGGTTCCGGGAAATGCACCCGGACTGAGGGAAGCGTGTGAAAAACGAGCACGTGCTGCCTGCGGATAAGTTTGAAACAAACAAGCAAAAAAGAAATCATTATGCTGGAGTGATAAGGAATTGAAACTCTGAGCAGCAGAAGCGATCGCGGGCGGAGTGCGGTGCTGCCGTGCTCGGCGGCGAGGGAGGGCGCGGAGCTATAGCTGCGCGGACAGTAGCGATGGATACTCTCGGTACAAGGGCACGAGAGAAGCAGAAAGCAGCGTTTCACAGAGATAGCTTGCAGCTGTAGAGCGGGATAAAAGATCTCTGTACCTCGATATATAGGGGGGAAAAAAAAGCATAAATCCCAAAGTTTGATGGATTTCTCTTTTCCCTTGAATGGTCTAGGAGTGGGGTTTGCAACACGGCAGGTGGGGAATGTGACTAAACCCACTGTGATTATCAGCAGCGAGGGGGACAAAGTAGTGATCAGAACTCAAAGCACTTTCAAAAACACAGAGATCAGCTTTAAACTTGGAGAGGAATTTGATGAAACTACCCCCGACGATAGAAACTGCAAAGTAAGTGAACTCTGAGGCTGCAGTTGCCTCTCTCTTTTTCTTCCCACCCCCGTCCCCCAGGCTCTGCCTTTGGCAGAGTCAAAGGAAAAAATTGTAACTTCTGATGATACTAGTTAGAGCACTGCAAAGGACAGGAAGAAAAAAGGGCAAGATTGAGTCTTGCTTGCCCTGCCCGCTTACACCATGCCTTTTCTGAGTGTATCACGTTGCCAGCTCCCTGTCTGCCTTCCAGTGACAACTGATTGTGTTAGTTGCTTGCTTGTCTCACAGGCCAAATATCATTTGGCATAACTTTTTCCAGTCAAAATAGTCAGATACCTCTTTTGAGGCATAACCTTTGGGAGCTTAACATCAAATATTATTCTAAGGCAACTCTGAAGTGGGATCTTGTGAGACTGGAACTCAAAGGAAACAGCTTTTTCATCCTTTGACACAAACAAGAATTGTGTGGATTTCATGCTTAAAATGAGGATGATTCATATCCTTGGCTTTAAAATGGCTGGGACTACTTTATCATTCTAGATTCACATCCATCTATTGAAGAGAATTCAATAGAACAGTGCATGCTGAACGTGTGAGCAGAATCCCAAGTACCCAAAATAAAGGCATGTCTTTGTTTTTCTTGGTATCTCACAGTCCATTGTGACCCTGGATGGAGAGAAGCTAGTGCACATACAGAAATGGGACGGCAAAGAGACAAACTTTGTGAGAGAAATAAAGGATGGCAAAATGGTAATGGTAAGTATAAAGCACACTGAACATTCGCATGCACCACAAACGCTCCCAACTTACCCTTGTCTCAAGCTTTGTGAACAGTGTGACTTAGACACAAATCCTTAAACTGATTGGTGGGGAAACCTGGCAGAGATTTTCCAAATATTTATTGTGTTTTGGTTTATGTATTGTTTTACTGACAATTAAAAAATTGTGAGTGGCTTTAGGCAGGCCAGCCTGTGGATTTCCAGAGCGTATGTGTTCTCTTTCTAGACTTTTGTGTACCCAAGAAAAAAAGTCCTGGTGAGTTTGTAATGATACAAAGTTCTTGATTATATAGAAAATTATTTGTTGCCGGTGGCAATTTAGGCTTCTTTAAAAACTTTTTTTATGTGTGCACACATAAATAGTATTTCATTACACTGAACAAGCAGTTTCCTGTGAAAATAAAATTACAATATAGCTAATAGAATTTTCATGTTTGATAATAAAGGGTTTAGTCTCCTATCTTATTAAAAACTCTGATAAACAGCAATTGCATGGAGAAAAGTCTGAGTTTAAATTCACCTGCTTTTCCCGTCTTTTTAGAAACAAAAGTACGGGGTGAATAAATGTTGTAAGTTACTATAGCTAATATCCAGGATAGCACTTCCCATGGCACACAGATGTAGCTCTCAAAAATAAAATGTCTTTGGCTGTACTAATCTATCAGACTTGGTTGTTGGAGAACACCAGTTATTTTGTTTCCTAAAGTCTTCAGAAAGTATCTGTGTGGATGAAGACTTGCAAATAATACAAACTTTAAAACATAGTGAAACACAATGTGGCAAGTGTTTCACAGGAAAACACGTGCTTTGCTTTTTGAAGCAGCTATGCCCAAATCATACAAATACAGAAAATCTTGTCTTTGTAATTTGAATACAGTGAGGTGCCCTGTTCTACTTCAGGAAATACCTCCAGAATTCACACTGTAGTTGGTGCTCTGCATAACTGCAGTAACTAGAATATTTGGGAGTTCTAGCTACATAGGGTACAGAATGCATTTTTTTAAGACAAGGTTCTCCTAGAGTTTATACCTATGCATAATAGTATAGAGGCCTTGGAATTTTAGATTGTACATCTTAGTGGGATAAGTTTTGGGAAAATAAGTGTTAAGTCTGTATCAAAACAAAGCTATATTTTAAAGAATCAAACAGTTAATTGAATTAAATTCTTAACAGCTGCCTTGTAAATGTGCATTATGTGTTTTTTGGGTGTGAAAGCAGCAAGGAGAAAGTATCATTTCTTATGGGAACCATAACTAAGGCTTGGCTTTTTGTTCATTTAAAATGTAAATAATCTAGATCTATTTGTTTTTCTATAAATTAAATACTGTAAACCAACCTTGATTCAGTATGGACTTCATAATGTGTTAAATCATTACAGAAAACGGTCCAGCCTCTAACATGTCTGTCTTTTCCTTGGACTTGCAGACTCTCACCTTTGGTGATGTGGTTGCTGTTCGTCACTATGAGAAAGCGTAGAGTTTACCTGACTTCTGTCCAGATGTTACTTCTGCTGGATGGATTAATGTCCTGCCCATAATTGATCATAGCTAAAATGCACATTTCTGGCATGAAACGTTAATAAAGATTTTTGGTGGGGGGTTGGGGGGTGTTTTTTATTAAAAAAAACGTTATGCCATTAAATTGGTGTGCTTGTGCTGTATAGTGAAACAGGTTAAACTTGGCATTAAATTTCTGGAACACTTGCCTCTCATTTTTTTTTTTTACAGTAAATGGAAAATATTTGAATTGTTTTGGAATGCAGATCAAACAAATTAAAAAGTTTTTTAAACCTATGTTCCTTTTGCATTTAATCAGCTAATATTCCGGTGTCCCGAAGGGAGGTGTTCAAAGTTCCTTTTTCTGAGTTAAAGGACAGAAAAGCACGTGGTACACAGTGATGCAGCAGCCTTTCTATGCAGTGTAGAGTACTTGGGGAAATGAAAAATTGACTTTGTTGGCTTTTTGCTGGAGAAATCTAAACTAAATTTTATGTATTTATGTAGACAGAGAAGTGAGATGTTCATATCGGTTTCAGCTCTTCTATTCCCTGGGAACTTGTTACAGTTCAGGTTAAGGTCAGTGCAGGTTAAGGTCAATAAATTGACAGATGATGTTCCAGAGCTCATAGAGTTTTGGTTTTAATAGTTTAAGGGGTTTTGTTTTGATAGGTTTGGGTTGGTTTTTTTTTTGCTAATATGCAAATACAGAAGTCTTTCACAGGGTGGGAGGAAAGGGTCAACATGGTTAACTCCCTTACATCAGTCTCGACAGGAATGAAAGGAAAACAGTACAACATGAACCTACTGCAATTCCCCGCCCTGAGCTGTTGTTTCATAGCTAATATGTACAAGAGATAACAATTTGCACTGTGAGCAATTTAAAATAAAATGCTGCTTAAAAGAGAGAAATTAAACCCTTATACCTGAACAAGACCAGAGTGGGAAAAAACTGCCTTACACTTAGGAAAATTAAAACAGATTTTTGGCAGCATGGAGGAGATTGTTTGGAGAGTCCATGTTTTCGAAACACTGATTCAGAGAACCCCATGGATGTGTAGCTACCTACAGCCTTGTAAACAAAGGCAGAGCTGAGCTGTAGATTTAGCTGGTCATTGCTCTGTGAGTGGTGTGTGTGGCTGCAGCGGGAAGTGCACTATGGGCATTCTGCCCAACTTCCCAGCCCTCATCCTTCCGACCTGCTGTGTGATATGGGAAGAGGCTTCTTGCTTCCCTGGATAGATAGGATAACATGGGTAACTAATCTGGTAAAAGTTCACACATAACTGGCACCTATACAAATGCAAAATTCAATGTTGTAGCTTTGTTTTTTCACAAATACCTGTTTGAAAGGAATATTCAAGTTTGTTTTCTCTTGTGGGGAATACTACACATCTCTAGAAAACAGNAAAAAAAAGCATAAATCCCAAAGTTTGATGGATTTCTCTTTTCCCTTGAATGGTCTAGGAGTGGGGTTTGCAACACGGCAGGTGGGGAATGTGACTAAACCCACTGTGATTATCAGCAGCGAGGGGGACAAAGTAGTGATCAGAACTCAAAGCACTTTCAAAAACACAGAGATCAGCTTTAAACTTGGAGAGGAATTTGATGAAACTACCCCCGACGATAGAAACTGCAAAGTAAGTGAACTCTGAGGCTGCAGTTGCCTCTCTCTTTTTCTTCCCACCCCCGTCCCCCAGGCTCTGCCTTTGGCAGAGTCAAAGGAAAAAATTGTAACTTCTGATGATACTAGTTAGAGCACTGCAAAGGACAGGAAGAAAAAAGGGCAAGATTGAGTCTTGCTTGCCCTGCCCGCTTACACCATGCCTTTTCTGAGTGTATCACGTTGCCAGCTCCCTGTCTGCCTTCCAGTGACAACTGATTGTGTTAGTTGCTTGCTTGTCTCACAGGCCAAATATCATTTGGCATAACTTTTTCCAGTCAAAATAGTCAGATACCTCTTTTGAGGCATAACCTTTGGGAGCTTAACATCAAATATTATTCTAAGGCAACTCTGAAGTGGGATCTTGTGAGACTGGAACTCAAAGGAAACAACTTTTTCATCCTTTGACACAAACAAGAATTGTGTGGATTTCATGCTTAAAATGAGGATGATTCATATCCTTGGCTTTAAAATGGCTGGGACTACTTTATCATTCTAGATTCACATCCATCTATTGAAGAGAATTCAATAGAACAGTGCATGCTGAACGTGTGAGCAGAATCCCAAGTACCCAAAATAAAGGCATGTCTTTGTTTTTCTTGGTATCTCACAGTCCATTGTGACCCTGGATGGAGAGAAGCTAGTGCACATACAGAAATGGGACGGCAAAGAGACAAACTTTGTGAGAGAAATAAAGGATGGCAAAATGGTAATGGTAAGTATAAAGCACACTGAACATTCGCATGCACCACAAACGCTCCCAACTTACCCTTGTCTCAAGCTTTGTGAACAGTGTGACTTAGACACAAATCCTTAAACTGATTGGTGGGGAAACCTGGCAGAGATTTTCCAAATATTTATTGTGTTTTGGTTTATGTATTGTTTTACTGACAATTAAAAAATTGTGAGTGGCTTTAGGCAGGCCAGCCTGTGGATTTCCAGAGCGTATGTGTTCTCTTTCTAGACTTTTGTGTACCCAAGAAAAAAAGTCCTGGTGAGTTTGTAATGATACAAAGTTCTTGATTATATAGAAAATTATTTGTTGCCGGTGGCAATTTAGGCTTCTTTAAAAACTTTTTTTATGTGTGCACACATAAATAGTATTTCATTACACTGAACAAGCAGTTTCCTGTGAAAATAAAATTACAATATAGCTAATAGAATTTTCATGTTTGATAATAAAGGGTTTAGTCTCCTATCTTATTAAAAACTCTGATAAACAGCAATTGCATGGAGAAAAGTCTGAGTTTAAATTCACCTGCTTTTCCCGTCTTTTTAGAAACAAAAGTACGGGGTGAATAAATGTTGTAAGTTACTATAGCTAATATCCAGGATAGCACTTCCCATGGCACACAGATGTAGCTCTCAAAAATAAAATGTCTTTGGCTGTACTAATCTATCAGACTTGGTTGTTGGAGAACACCAGTTATTTTGTTTCCTAAAGTCTTCAGAAAGTATCTGTGTGGATGAAGACTTGCAAATAATACAAACTTTAAAACATAGTGAAACACAATGTGGCAAGTGTTTCACAGGAAAACACGTGCTTTGCTTTTTGAAGCAGCTATGCCCAAATCATACAAATACAGAAAATCTTGTCTTTGTAATTTGAATACAGTGAGGTGCCCTGTTCTACTTCAGGAAATACCTCCAGAATTCACACTGTAGTTGGTGCTCTGCATAACTGCAGTAACTAGAATATTTGGGAGTTCTAGCTACATAGGGTACAGAATGCATTTTTTTAAGACAAGGTTCTCCTAGAGTTTATACCTATGCATAATAGTATAGAGGCCTTGGAATTTTAGATTGTACATCTTAGTGGGATAAGCTTTGGGAAAATAAGTGTTAAGTCTGTATCAAAACAAAGCTATATTTTAAAGAATCAAACAGTTAATTGAATTAAATTCTTAACAGCTGCCTTGTAAATGTGCATTATGTGTTTTTTGGGTGTGAAAGCAGCAAGGAGAAAGTATCATTTCTTATGGGAACCATAACTAAGGCTTGGCTTTTTGTTCATTTAAAATGTAAATAATCTAGATCTATTTGTTTTTCTATAAATTAAATACTGTAAACCAACCTTGATTCAGTATGGACTTCATAATGTGTTAAATCATTACAGAAAACGGTCCAGCCTCTAACATGTCTGTCTTTTCCTTGGACTTGCAGACTCTCACCTTTGGTGATGTGGTTGCTGTTCGTCACTATGAGAAAGCGTAGAGTTTACCTGACTTCTGTCCAGATGTTACTTCTGCTGGATGGATTAATGTCCTGCCCATAATTGATCATAGCTAAAATGCACATTTCTGGCATGAAACGTTAATAAAGATTTTTGGTGGGGGGTTGGGGGGGTGTTTTTTATTAAAAAAAACGTTATGCCATTAAATTGGTGTGCTTGTGCTGTATAGTGAAACAGGTTAAACTTGGCATTAAATTTCTGGAACACTTGCCTCTCATTTTTTTTTTTTACAGTAAATGGAAAATATTTGAATTGTTTTGGAATGCAGATCAAACAAATTAAAAAGTTTTTTAAACCTATGTTCCTTTTGCATTTAATCAGCTAATATTCCGGTGTCCTGAAGGGAGGTGTTCAAAGTTCCTTTTTCTGAGTTAAAGGACAGAAAAGCACGTGGTACACAGTGATGCAGCAGCCTTTCTATGCAGTGTAGAGTACTTGGGGAAATGAAAAATTGACTTTGTTGGCTTTTTGCTGGAGAAATCTAAACTAAATTTTATGTATTTATGTAGACAGAGAAGTGAGATGTTCATATCGGTTTCAGCTCTTCTATTCCCTGGGAACTTGTTACAGTTCAGGTTAAGGTCAGTGCAGGTTAAGGTCAATAAATTGACAGATGATGTTCCAGAGCTCATAGAGTTTTGGTTTTAATAGTTTAAGGGGTTTTGTTTTGATAGGTTTGGGTTGGTTTTTTTTTTGCTAATATGCAAATACAGAAGTCTTTCACAGGGTGGGAGGAAAGGGTCAACATGGTTAACTCCCTTACATCAGTCTCGACAGGAATGAAAGGAAAACAGTACAACATGAACCTACTGCAATTCCCCGCCCTGAGCTGTTGTTTCATAGCTAATATGTACAAGAGATAACAATTTGCACTGTGAGCAATTTAAAATAAAATGCTGCTTAAAAGAGAGAAATTAAACCCTTATACCTGAACAAGACCAGAGTGGGAAAAAACTGCCTTACACTTAGGAAAATTAAAACAGATTTTTGGCAGCATGGAGGAGATTGTTTGGAGAGTCCATGTTTTCGAAACACTGATTCAGAGAACCCCATGGATGTGTAGCTACCTACAGCCTTGTAAACAAAGGCAGAGCTGAGCTGTAGATTTAGCTGGTCATTGCTCTGTGAGTGGTGTGTGTGGCTGCAGCGGGAAGTGCACTATGGGCATTCTGCCCAACTTCCCAGCCCTCATCCTTCCGACCTGCTGTGTGATATGGGAAGAGGCTTCTTGCTTCCCTGGATAGATAGGATAACATGGGTAACTAATCTGGTAAAAGTTCACACATAACTGGCACCTATACAAATGCAAAATTCAATGTTGTAGCTTTGTTTTTTCACAAATACCTGTTTGAAAGGAATATTCAAGTTTGTTTTCTCTTGTGGGGAATACTACACATCTCTAGAAAACAGAGTCCTTAATTATCAACCTTTATAAATATCTTTTATTTGGTGGGCATTGATAGTTTTTAAAATCTAGGTGCTATCTTTTTTTTAACCATAGAAATGAAAAGCAGAACTTGTTCCAGTGCTATGGGGAACTCCACTCTATGCTTTGGGCTGTTTCACTGGTATAGTGTGAGTTATGTTTAAGCAGCACCTTCTGCCGTTTGGTTTTATCAATCCATTTAATCCTCAGCTTCAGTATCTAATACAGCCTTCATCTGCCTCCTCTCTGCAGCTGCCTTCTTGCCTGTGGGTGCATTTGCCACATGATAGTCTTCACCAGCCACCCTTTCTCAGAAAGCTGGGAGCAGCTGCTTTTCCTGCTTCACTGGTGTAAACAGACTTGCTTTCCCAATACTGGCATTCATCTTCACAACAAATGATTTGTGGTGTCATGAATTAAAAAAAATAGTTTTTTTTCTTAAATATGAGCAAAGAAATGCAGAGGCAAATTGTTAAGATTTGGTTTACAAATAAACCCTGACGGGTAACTATTTTGTGTTACAGTTACTTTTAAACAAAGAAAAAAGGTAGCCTTTTAAACAAAAGCTACTTTTCCCTATTCTAAATATAAATAATATTAGTGTTAAATTAAGTAAGGAAGAGAAAAGGGGTGCCTATGAAGTAACTAACGCTGCTCAGAGGAGTAGAAAAGAGGGCAATATACTGACACATGGGACCTCCAGCTGCCGATTACACAGCTTTGCAGAGCCCTGGAATGCAGAGCTGAAAGGAACAGCACAGTGAGCAGTGGGACATTTCAGGGTAGCCACAGGATCCATGACATTATTATTGTGATCTTCTCCTAAAACTGACACCAAGTACTCTTCCTCTATATGCAACTACTTCGACTTCAATAAAGAGCAGTTCTGAAAGCCTTGGCAGCGGAGACTTGTATTTACAATATACCTCATCACTCCCCTTAAGCTATATTAAAGGTGTACTTGATGGTATATTTCATCAAGTTGTTTGGTGGGGGTTCAGTTTGTTTGTTTGTTTTGTTGTTGGTTTGTTTGTTTTTGTTTTTTTGAAAGCTTTATAAGTAACCGGGATCCATTTTTACGTGTACGCCATGAGAAACCTTCCTTCCACGAGATGCTTGAAACTGGTGTGGGGTGTCGAGCACAGCCTTCCTTCAGGCCGCCTCACATCAGNCCAGCCCGGCGGCGCGGGGGGCCCGGGCTGCGCGGTCCCTGCTTGCAGCCCCTTTCCCTCCCCCTGGCTCTGCTGCCCGCACACAACCTGCTGCCCCGGTATTCCCTGTCCCAACTGGCTTCGGCCTCACGTGACTGCTAGATCAGTCAACACGTCTCTTTACAGGTACGGGGGGTTACACGGGGCTTATATTTAGTTGTCCGGGCAGGCCGGCGGGTGAGCTGAGGTGAGCCCTGCCCTGCCTCTGGCGCGGTGTCCCGAGGCACGCACTGCAAACCGCGTTTGGGGGCTGTCCTGTCCTGTCCTGTGCTGTGCTGTGCTGTGCTGTGCTGTGCTGTGCTGTGCTGTGCTGTGCTGTGCCGTGCCGGCTGCAGACACACGCTCTGCTTGGCGCGGTCCCCCTCGGGCCGTGCGTGCAGGTGAGGGCTCNAACAGACTTGCTTTCCCAATACTGGCATTCATCTTCACAACAAATGATTTGTGGTGTCATGAATTAAAAAAAATAGTTTTTTTTCTTAAATATGAGCAAAGAAATGCAGAGGCAAATTGTTAAGATTTGGTTTACAAATAAACCCTGACGGGTAACTATTTTGTGTTACAGTTACTTTTAAACAAAGAAAAAAGGTAGCCTTTTAAACAAAAGCTACTTTTCCCTATTCTAAATATAAATAATATTAGTGTTAAATTAAGTAAGGAAGAGAAAAGGGGTGCCTATGAAGTAACTAACGCTGCTCAGAGGAGTAGAAAAGAGGGCAATATACTGACACATGGGACCTCCAGCTGCCGATTACACAGCTTTGCAGAGCCCTGGAATGCAGAGCTGAAAGGAACAGCACAGTGAGCAGTGGGACATTTCAGGGTAGCCACAGGATCCATGACATTATTATTGTGATCTTCTCCTAAAACTGACACCAAGTACTCTTCCTCTATATGCAACTACTTCGACTTCAATAAAGAGCAGTTCTGAAAGCCTTGGCAGCGGAGACTTGTATTTACAATATACCTCATCACTCCCCTTAAGCTATATTAAAGGTGTACTTGATGGTATATTTCATCAAGTTGTTTGGTGGGGGTTCAGTTTGTTTGTTTGTTTTGTTGTTGGTTTGTTTGTTTTTGTTTTTTTGAAAGCTTTATAAGTAACCGGGATCCATTTTTACGTGTACGCCATGAGAAACCTTCCTTCCACGAGATGCTTGAAACTGGTGTGGGGTGTCGAGCACAGCCTTCCTTCAGGCCGCCTCACATCAGCCAGTGCCTCGAGTTCAGCCCTGCCCGCGGCCAGGCTTGGCTCCTGCGAGCTCCTTAGCGCTGACCCGGGGGTGGCACCTCCTGAAGGTCACGCCGGGCACGGCCGGCTGAGGCGACAGCCCGAGCCGCCGTCCGACAGCGGGCCACGGCCTGGGGCGGCTTCTCACCCCGACCGGTGCGGGCGGGGCGCGGTGGTTTCCGGCGGCCCCGCGGAGGCCGAAGAGGGCCGGGGCTTGCACAAGCCGTGCGGGGCTCGCCTCTTTCCTGGACGCCGGGGCGGTCACAGGAGTAGAGCCGTCGGCGGGCCGGGCGCTCCCGCACAGCCGACATGGAGCTGCGGGTGACGCTCGGGCTGGCGCTGCTCTGCTCGGCGCTGGAGGCGGCGCCAGCCGGCCCGCAGCGGCCCCGCTCCGCCGTGGGTGAGTCGGCCGGGGTCAGCGGCTG
>VZRS01010906.1:451956-506911 GCA_013398055.1 Ifrita kowaldi | reverse complement strand
CTGTGCTGTGCTGTGCTGTGCTGTGCTGTGCCGTGCCGGCTGCAGACACACACGCTCTGCCTGGCGCGGTCCCCCTCGGGCCGTGCGTGCAGGTGAGGGCTCCGAAGTGGTTTCCCACGGAATTCTCATTCCATGTTACTCACACTTACCTCGGACCAAGCACGCAGCAATGTCCCGGCGTTTCTCTTGTCTCCTGGTGGTAGGTGTCACAGTTTTACAGATTTTGAAGATCACCTCTGGTCTTTGATTCCTGAAATAAAACTCCACGGGGTACAGTCGTGTGGCGCCTGCTCAGCCACAGAGTGAGCACGTGACCTTGGGAAATACCAAATTTATATCTGTCCCTATTTCACGACCACTGCCCCAGATACATGTGTGCCTTTACGAAGTGCTTTGAAACTGACAGAAAGAAACTACTCTTATTTTACGTGAAACTTGAAGGCTGATAGTTTTAAGACAGACTTCGTTCATCTTATTCAGCATATTCCTATACTTCTCAGCTCCTTTATCCATGCAGTGCTATGTAACAGTGGCTGAGAGCATGTCAGCCTGGAAAGTTGTGAGTAGGTACGGCTGACACACTGCTCTGTGGTGAGAAGCCCAGTCTCTTTGCACACATGCTGTTTCTTGCCTTTCTTTCTAGACTGTGATCTTTCATAGTAGCTTCCAGCCAGGGAAGGTCTGGAAAAATAATTAAAATGCAGCTCCCTCTCTTTTCAAGTGGAGTGGAGAAGTCCTTCTATTTCCTCCTCTACTCTCCAGTTTCCAGATTGCTATTGATGAAAAGGAGATGATTTTTCAGTTCCTTCCAATCTCCATTTCATTTTTGGTGAATAGCATAAACTTGTGCCTCTGCTTCTGTTTTCAGTTTTTCTAAGCAGTCTTCGCGAAGGACTCTCAGGAAGAACTAGTGCACACTTATCAGACAGGCTAATCAACAATTTGTTAAATTTATTCTCCTTTTCAAGACTTTAAAGAGGAGTAGCAGTAGATAAACTGAACTAAACTTGGCATTACCCCTGTATATCCAGTTCAAATGCAAATAATGCATTTTCTTGAATCTTTGTTTTCTGAAAACAGGGCAATTCTGGCACATATCTGATCTACATTTAGATCCAACTTACCACATTACTCCTGATCACACCAAAGTTTGTTCTTCATCCAAGGGAGTCAATGCCTCCAACCCAGGCCCTTTTGGAGACTTCTTGTGTGATTCTCCTTATAAACTTATTTTGTCAGCATTTGCATTCATGAAGGATTCAGAAGAGCAGGTTTCATTCATGATTTGGACAGGGTAAGTGTTCAAGTCACTCTGCAGTTAAAGCTGGCTAGCCAGATTGTGTGGCAACTCACAAGTTTGTACTTGTACCAACAGATTTGAGTTCAGTATCTCACAAATGCTAGTTGTCCTTTTAGTTGTCCAAGTGGCTACTAAGTGGAAGACTGACTGAGAATATGAGGCCTCAGGAACAGACTCTGATGTCCACAATAACTGTTGGACTGTTCATTGAGATATTTAGCATATGGCTGAATTAATGTGAGTTAAGAGAAATGGTGTAGGGAGGATGGGAAGTGGAAAAAGCAAAAAGAAAGGTCAGGGCAATAACTGACTTATTGCAGGCCTCTCTCGAGTAAAAACATTTACCTTTCCTGTTCCAGTCTTCAGTATGATAAAGTGGGCTTAATAATACTCTCTCACAGAGATGTTACCTGTGAGGCTTTGTGTGCCTTAGCAGTGGGACTAGACAAAGAAGTGTGGAAGGGGGGCATATGAGCAACCTGATAGTACTATGCTAGTACAAGGCATAGTACTGTGCCTTGTTACTTTCTAGGTATTCATAAAAGAGAGCATTGATTTACCCTTCTGCCACAGCAGAACTCTCAATTCTACCATCACACAATTTTTTATGGCATACATTAATGATAATTTATCAAAGAGATTAGTATTTTTGAGTGTGAGAACTAGTTTGTTTATGCTATATCACTTAACTTTGCTGGGAAAGCAAATACTAATATATAAAGACAAGTGATGAATTTATTTAACTTACCTCATTGTACTTACTTTTCAACAGGATGTTGTTAAAAAGGAAAAAAGAAACTTGCAATGTTGTGCAGGTGATGAAAGATATATAATGCAAACTGCACAGTAGCTCAAAATGATAACTTTGATTTCTGAGAAATCTTTATTATGATAAATATGAATCATAGGATAGACATTGTCTAAACAAGTCTACTTGTTCGTGATTTTTTTAAACAAAAGCCTTTGCAGAGAGCCTTTTATTCTGTGATTTTAATTAAAATGTATAGTAGTGTTACACGGTAGAATGTAGATGTGTTTGCAGACTTTTTTGCCTTCCTTATGTTGCTAACAAACCTTTGTTAATCAAGCCTTTTCCTTTTTCAGAGATAGCCCTCCTCACGTTCCTGTAAAAGAGCTCTCCACGAAGTTGGTCATTAGCATCATTGGTAATCTGAGTTCTACGATTCGAAATTTCTTTCCAGATCTTCAAGTTTTCCCAGCTTTAGGCAATCATGACTACTGGCCACAGGTAAAACAAATTAGAAATTTGTTCATACATCATACTGGATGTGTTCTTAGCTCCTGAGAACGCAGGTCTGAAAAATAAGAGTTAATTCTGTGTAACTGTTATTCTGGAAACAGAATTCTACAGTTCTTCAGCTAGCATTTAATATTATAAATAGTTCCACTCTAGGACAGAAACGACATCACTCTCTCTCTGTGCTCTTACCTAAGGAAACCTTGATTCCAGGTAGAATCTGTGCATCGCCTGAGGTCACACAAATTCATTTCTAATCATTCCTCATGGCTTAGAATCACCACGTGCCAACGTAGTTAATACACACATACTTTTCCTTACTGTGTATGTCATGCATGTGTATACAGCAAATTAATCTAGCAGAAGTGACATCCTTAATGGACCTGTGAGTCTGCGGTAAGTTTCAAGGCCTCCTGAAAGGCTTACTGGAAATCTGTCACCTGGCATCACTGGATTTGTTTGTTTGTTTGTTTTTTAACTAAAGTAATGGCAAAATTTCTGTAAAGTTCCCATAGTTTTGCCACTACTATTAAAAATATGTCTACTTTTATTTCCTTATTGGACATTTAGAAATAATCACATTGATGATTCACTAGTTATGTGCAGCTGAGGATGGTGCTTTTTCACTTTTGACTGTGCTGAATATTGTTCTTGGCATACTCAAAAGTAAACAGTTGCTTCATTTGTCCTTTAAAGTGTGTTGTGGGTCGATCTGGCAGCACACTGGATCAGAAGCAAATGCTGTCATTGGATGTGAGGGGATCGGAAGGGATGTGAAGCAGGTCAACTAAAGTATTTTGTTTGAAATTCCTCATGGGAATTTAGTAACACCCTTTCACATCCTCAGGGCTTGTATTCAAGCTTTCTGTGGTATTTATGGTATTTATTAGGCCTGTTGGGTGTAGGTTGGTGTAGTAGGTGATTGTGTGATTGCCCATGTCATTGCTGGAGTTAGTGGTTTCCAAATCGGGGCATGGCAGAGGTGCTGAGAGATGGGGCAAAGGAAATGTGGGAGACAAAATAACAGCTAGATGTATACTGGAAGTGTGAGTGCACATACCAAACCGTGCCTTCAGTCTTTTGTGTTCTTGCTGTGGTAGTACAGCTTCAGCTTTTCATATGCACTGACACAGGGACAGGTTGGTTCACTAAACACCAAAGGTAAAGTATTTTGATAAATAACACCTTAACTGAAGTGTCACACAGTGTTTCGTGTTCACTTCGTTTCATTTTTAAAAATGTCTTAGCAGAGAATTGTTGTCATTCAGCAATCTCCTTTCACAGAGGAAAAAAACCTCTACAAAAACCTTGTAAACAAAGAATGTAGGGAACTTTTTCAACAAATATGAATTTTTTTTGTGAAATTAAATCTGAAGATAGAAAAAAAAGATGCTCAAGAGGGGCAGATGGGCAACAAATAGAAAATTGAAACAAGCTGGTGGTTGGAACAACTGGTTCTTGTTGTTAGTTCTCCCTGCACAAAGCCACTGAGGAGTGTTTCTGTGATACTTTGAAACGGCATGCTTCACCAGTGTGCAGAACTGGCATGCTTTTCAGTTACTATTTGGAAAAGACATGGGATCAGACAATCCCCACTATGGGGTCATTTCAACTTGTTCAATTTTTTAATGTTTGGTTTTTGCTCATTGCTTGCCAAATGTCCTGTAGACCGGAAGTGATATGGAGCAAACCACACACTGTAGGCTGTTCCAAAGCAAGTGTGAAAGCCATGCACTCACCATGCACCAAAGAATTTTGTTGCTCTCTTGTGTTCTGAGCTGTCCATCTTAACAACTTCTGGGTGATTTTTCTTGCAAAACATGTTAAAAATACTACTCAGGTTAATCAACCATTGGGATACCTTTCAGATCATATATTGACCTCGGCCTTTCTGCATAGTCTCACTTGTTTCACACCCTCACTCCTGCTTAAAACAAATCCCCAAACTGCTTCTAGCAGTTCAGAGAACACTGAACTTGCCTAGGTCCAAAGCACCTTCAGTCCATAACGTGGCCTCTTATCTGAGATCAGGTTTTTGCTGTGTCTGTTAGTGACTGTTAGCTCTGGCCCTAAGCTGTCCTAATAACTCGTGTCTGTGCACTGCAATCAGCAAATGTCTCAACAGGTGTCTGATTGCTCTGCTCCTAGACAGAGACTTACTGCCTAAACCTCTAATAATGTAGGTTTAGTTTCAAAGATCTTAGAAAGGTCAAATTTTATGTTTAAGAAAACATGTACAATTTTTTCAACCCCTGTTTTTTCCTTCTAGCACCAAGACTCCAAGCAGATATTTTAGGAAAGGCAAGGACAGGCTAGTATCTTCCTGTCAGGGTTAGATCAGAGCATGGGTCTTATCAGGCTGTGGCTCAGACAGAAGAGTACTACAGTCCTAATTAGAGCCAGTGGGAGAAAACATTGACAAAACTTTTTCTTGTACATTTAAAAATGCTTTCTTACAGGAACAACAGGACATCATGGAAACATATGTGAATTTCACCAGAATGTTTCTGAGGGCTGTAGTGGAGTTTTGGGGAGCTTCTATGAAACCCAAGCTGCTTGAAAAATAAACTTATATTCAAGCTTTTCATCAAAAGACTTTATTTTTAGACTTTCACTTACCAGTTGATATATTTACTAATTTTGCAGAACGTATTGTTTTCCATTCTGCTGTATTCCTAAGGCTTGACATATTACTGGCATTAGTTTAATAATGCATTAACAAGGCCATGCAATCAGTTCTGACTAAGTTTAGGCATTTGTTCCTGATCAGCAATACTGGATATTCAGAAGTTGTTTTTTCCTCTCTTTAATTCCTCCTGGTGATGACTGGATACACTTACATGTTATGCAAGCGGTCAGGCAGGATAATTTAGTGAGTTTTTTGTCTGTGTGTCTGAATACTAAGACTTAGGCAGGTTCTTCTCTCTCACAGGACCAGCTTCCTGTAACTACCAGTGAAGTTTACAATGCTGTAGCAGATTTCTGGAAACCTTGGCTAAGTGATGAAGCAATCAATACCTTTAGAAAAGGTAAGTCTGGTAGTAATGCATTGTGAAGCTAGGGCTTAGAGAACCAATGTTTCTGTGGATTTGTCCTGTTTGTTTAACTAAGTCTCATAGGATGAATCAGAACAATGGATTATCTGTAATGCTTCTGGAAGAAGTTACTTATCTTTTTGAATGGCAATGCCTATATTCAGACTACATTTATTACTTTCTGATGCAATATTTATCACTTCCTGTAAGATGTATAGTGTTATTGACTTTGTACCAATGCATGTGAAATGTCTTTCTGCTTTCGAGACCTCATCATACTTTTTAGATGAGGGGCGTATGATGCATACAAAAACTTTATTTTGATGGGAAAAAAACTGTTAAAATGTTGTTTCTGTTTTAATGCTATATGTATTTCAGAGCATATTGAATAGGTGCATTTTTATTCAGGTTATGATAGCACATAGTTGTGGTGATTATACTATTAAGATTTGTGTCCAACTTACTAAACTGGCAGAATATTGATATCCTAATTAGAATTTTTCTTTTTAGCAAAGGACCAAAAATTTCAACCCAATTTCTAATCCACTCAAACATTAGGGATTTGGAAATTTAATTTGTATTTTTGTGTCCTGAACGAGAGCAAATCTGGATAAGAGTGGAAGTAGAAACTTGAATAAGAATAATAAAACTCAAAGAGGCCGACCTTAAGTTAAATTATATTGTTATACTTCTGTTGTCGTGGCTCCACTGAAGTCCATGAACTATGAAGTTATACCTATTGAAGAAGCTCAGCATGCTATGGAGAATTTTGGGAGCAAGGATTGAAAAATGTGATCCTTACATTTCATCAAATCATGAGTTTGAAGTTAAATGACTTTCAAAGTACAAGGCTACTTAACTCAAACAGTTCTTCCTGAAGGAAACTGTATTTTTGCTGTATTTCAAGAAGTATGGACCTTTAACAGCTACTGCATCTGTCAATGTGGAAGAAACATTACAGGGTACTTCTTGCATGTCAGTTGGATAATTGCATCTAAATACTGTCAAATAAACACAAAGATAATACAGGCAAGAATTAATAAATAATTCAGTGTCAGCTTTTAGTAAAATGTGGCTGAAAGCATTGTTAACGTGTTCTATTGTGGTAAGGTGACTGTGTGGCTTGAATAAGCATGATATTCTATTAGAAAGAGTAAGGTTGGGTATTTTGTCAGTGGTGTACTTTGATTGTAAAGTTGTGCTTTGAAGCCATTTTGTCATATGACATTGGTCTTATTTTCACAGGTGGCTTCTACACACAGCTGTTTGAATCCAGTAATAGCAATCAACCACTCAGGATAATCAGTCTGAACACAAATTTATATTACAGCCCCAACAAGGTAACTGTGAATATCACTGACCCAGCCAACCAGTTTGCCTGGCTGGAGGGAATACTTGAAACCTCTTCACAAAAGAACGAAAAGGTAGGGATCAGGAACAGAACCTATCATTATTTGTTTCAATTGTGAAAAAAAAAATAAGGAAGAAGTAGAGATAATGAAAGTATAAACATGGTTCTAGAAGAATAATAATGCTGCCAAAGATACTACAAAATCAAAATTTTATTTTTTAATAATTCTCCCTTTAATGCACATTATACTGCAACAACTAATAAACTAGTTGAATGAAGTTTCCCAAATTATACAGTAAAATACCTTTTCTTTCCTGCTATGTAAAATACTGTAGAAGTCAGTTTCTGACCTTTTTATGTATAGCCTTTAATTTTAAAACATATGCTTTTGGCCTAAGACAAAAGATAGCATATTTTATTTGCATTGTAATGCAATTAAAAGTATCAAAAATAGAAATTAGAAAGGAGTTTATCAGCCACAAAACTTAGCCAAGCTGCAGTAATTGCTATGATTTGAGTGTTATAATAACTTGTCTTATAATACACAGATTTTGAAGTGAAGGTTTAAATTGTTGGCTCCTGATAGATAGAAAGATAGATAGATAGATAGATAGGTTGGTGCGGGGTTTGGATCATCATCTGAGCAGAAGTGTTTAATTTGAAACATGTTTACATTTTGCTACAGTGTTGCAATTTTAGACTATTATATTACAGTCAGGAGAAAGGAGAGATTTCCCTTCCTCAGGAAACCCTGAAGCATGTTAATTGGTGTGTGCAGTTGGCACTAGGTCTCTACCTCAGACAGAGGGGTTTTAACCAGTTTTCCATGTTTCTGGTGACTCTGACTCTCTGGTGCAGGCTCTGTAATACTCCAACAAATTTTTTCTTCTATCCCCTTGAGATGCCAAATTATAAGCCTTGCCCTAGTAACTTATTTTTTTTCATTTGAAGTAATTGATAACACTTTCCTTAGGCCTAAAATAATGCACAGATTTATTGGAACATTTTTTTCCTGCCCAGTAATATACTAAACTAAATATTATGAACTTAAGCCATCTTACTGTTGGGATTTTATATAAAAACTGTCATGATTTACAGCTTTTAGAATGCCATTTCTAAGATAGCATTATTATGAAACTGTGGTAATCACCTCTAGGTTACAGCTAAGATATTAAGTTTCAAATGAAGGTGCTAATTGTGGTTTCTGTATTTAATTCCCTAGGTGTATATAATAGGTCATGTCCCAGTAGGATACTTGCCATATGCAAGGAATACTACAGCTATCAGGGAGTATTACAATGAGAGACTGGTAAAGATTTTTCGCAAATACAGTAGTGTTATTGCGGGCCAGTTTTTTGGACATACACATAGAGATAGTATCATGGTCCTCCTGGATGAAGAAGGTAATGATGCTTGTTGACTCCTGAACTTTTTCTTCCTGATTAAAAGCAAATTAATACTTTCTTGCATGTTCTTACAATCAGCCTGTGTTATAAATAATTGAAAAAGGAAATTGGGAACTACTGCTATTTATCTGCAAGAATTCAAGTCTCACACACTCCAATTTTATTTCCAAAGAGAACCTTGCAAGGGTGACTGTCTTTTTTTGTTGAAGTCAGAAGAGACTCCCCAAGCTTCCTATTTTTTTTTTTTAATGAATGCTTATGCCTAGACAAGAATTTCTAGTCTTTCCTCTTTGCTCTCTCAGTGACATGGGCAAATTATACTAGCCAGTTGCTATTGTGTAATGTGTCAAAGGAAATGTTCTCAGGCCAGCTAGACATGCTCTATATTCTTGTGTTTCCTGCATCATTACCGAGCCTCTCTGCTGAGTTCCCTGCTGCTTCAAAGTTAATTAAGATAAGGGTAAGCAGGAGGCAGGGGAAAGAAAGTCTCTGCCTGTTGCATCTCTTAGATCAGCTAATTTCCCTTCAAGAAAATCACCCACGTTGAAATTTTTGTTTATTGCTTTGCAATCCCTTAGTTCTAAGTATGGTCGTGGCCATATGGAGCACTCTAACATCTCTAGCAGAAGAACTCTAACAAGTTTTGTCTGCACCATAGAACAGTAAGAGGTTCATTGATTTGCTTTATGTAAAATACCCAAATGTTAATTGGCTCTTCATCTATGTTTTATATAAATTCATGTGAGCAATGCCCAAAATGCTGACTAGGTAATACTGTTCCAGATTTTTACCTTTTTACATGGTGTTAATCTCCAGTAAAAAAGAATCCAGCCCAGTGAAAGAACTGGTTTCTTTATTTTTTTTAATGATGCTCAATGCAGTCTTACACCTATATTTTTTTACACTGTCCTATTTGTTCATGAAATCATCATCTCTACAACAAATTTCACTGAGGACAGACTGATCTTGGTGTTTGTCATTAAAGTTTGCATGTGCAAGTAACTACTTCCAAATTATCATAGTAATTTTGCATCTCTTGACAAAATCTAAATAGTAATCAAATACATATTGTGTTCGTCTGTACAGTTTTAGACTGTCTTCTATTCATGACATTTTCCTGTTGACAAAATTCCAGAGAATTCAAGATAAATGCAATATTGCAGCCAACATCAGTGTACTGAAATAGAGCTCAGTTGTATCTTCTCCAGAAAAATCTACTGATTTCCAAACTTTATAAACTTCTGCCTATATGTGGAAGCTGATCTTGTGATTTCACTGCTGTGATGCTGTCAGAGATGGGAATAGTTAGGGCTTCTTGTTCCACAGAGAACTTCTCAATGTACCCACCTGCATATTCTGTCTCAATAAAACCCACGTACATCCTCATGTTTCTGTTCCTGTAAAGGTCGGTGTTCACACAGCAGGTGTTGGTCTAGTCAGGGTCAGGTGATGAAACAGACCCTGGTGTTTTTAATAGTATCATAAATACATAAAGCAATATGTAAAACACAGTATGGAAACAGCAGCTAAAGGTTTTGAATATTTCTTTAGTAGGTAGTTGAATTGGTTGGGAAGCCTCTAGTATAGACAGGCTTAAGTGGTACACACTGGAGTGGGTTCTGTGGTATTTCACACAGGTCTTGGTCTCTCCATCGGAAGTATGGCAGTTCACAGTGATATAGCTAAATCAGGTGAAAAAATTGCTAATGTCTTTAAGCCAGTCACTCTTGGTTTTGCTGTGTTTGTACTCTACAAAACCATTTATTTGAAAAAGAAATTATTGAAATGAAACTGTCTTCTCAACTTCCCTTTTTCTGCAGAAAAGCCAGCCAATTCCTTGTTTGTGGCACCTGCTGTAACCCCAGTGAAGGATGTATGGCAAATGGAGTCCAATAACCCTGGTGTCAGATTGTATCAATATGATCTTTTTGACTATAGCTTGCTGGTAAGTAAAGATTTTAAAGAACTGATTAAGACTTTAAATAAAGTATAAGTAAAAATTACAGCAAGGTGTCAGCCTTTGTATTATGGCCACTGGTGATTGAACTTTGGTGCCTACTCTTAGTTTTTCTTCCTGGGCAAAGGAAAGGAATTCTGAAAGAGAACTTGGTTGGTCTTTCTGTGCCTGCAGAACTACCCAGTACTTTCTCCTCTGTGTTGAATATTCTTACGATGTAGGAGCAAAGACAGTCAGAATTTTTCTGGGCAAAATCCTGAAACTATTTGCAGGGATCTCTGCAAGGGTTAAAGAGGTTCACCTAAATCCTGGGCTTGTTTACATACCAATGTTGTTTGGCTGGTGATAGCCTGAGTTTTGGGATGCAGCCCATGAAATGCTTCTAAAAGGTGTAGAAGAGCTGATAAAGTAAGCACTTTTAATCGTATAATGTCTTTTGTAATCATGCACCTTCCTATATAGAGTTTTTATAGGAAATTTATCTAACATAAATTTAGAAGGAAAATAAAAAGTAGAAGGCTTCTACTTTGTAGTTTCATGTGATTTTTGGAGATAAAGTGAATCCTGTGTAATTATTTTGGCTGTGAATGGTTTAGACTTTCCCTCTGTAATTCAGGATAAAATCTTGACCCTGCCGAGATCAGTGACAATGCACCCTGCAGCTTGATTGGGACTGGGGTTTCTCTCCGGAGACCGATGCTAATTCAGGCTGCTCCTTTCTTGTGCAGATTTCACACCTGCATCGACATCTCTCCTTTTCCTTAACTTTTCCCTGGGCCGTTCTTTTCGTTCTGCCCCTCGAGTAGTGTCCGCAGAAAGGAACCTTCTGGCTCTCACCCTTTTGCCCCACTCCTAAGGCAGTCATGGGCGTTGTGGAGTTTGGACAGGAAAGACCTCTAACACTGCCACTGCTGCCTTTGTGGCTCCTTTTTCTTCTCCTCCCCATCCCCCCGCCATTACCGCTCTGCAAGTACCAGCTTTGGGTGTAAGCCCAGCTCTTGGGGTGGGACGTGACCTTCTATTCACATGTGAATAATGAGGAGTGACAGTTTCCTAATCAATATATCACTCCAGAGACTTAATGAAGCAGGGAAGAAAGCAATACAGCGGTGCCTATTTTTTCTTTCTTTCCTTTTTTTTTTTAACTGTAGGATCTTTGGCAGTTTTACTTGGACCTCAGAGACGCCAACGAGAAAAATGAATCGAATTGGAAATTAGAATACATCCTGACTAAAACTTATGGCATTGAAGACTTGAAGCCAGAAAGCCTATATGAAATGGCCAAGCAGTTGTCTATGCCACACAGCACACTGTTTGAGCAATATTACAGTAACTACATTGTGAGTTATGACAAAACTATTCTCTGTGAAGGGGGGTGCAAGACCTGCCAAATATGTGCAATCCAATATTTAGATTACTCCTCATACAGAGATTGCCTCAATCGGGAGGCAACATGGAGATGAAATCTCTGTGCAGTTAATGCAGATCGTGACTTCAGCCTGTGATTTAAAGATCTTGCTTGTTTTCTCTCAAGTGCTGACATGCTGACAGGGAGCCTGTGGGACTTTTCTACATTTCAGGGGAGCAGTAAAACTCCCTAGATCTTTCTTCTTGCAAACGTGTTTTCCTTTATCATCTAAATAAAAGTTTTTATTGACTATGTAATAGTGGCCAGATACTTCGCTGCTATCTCAAGTGTCCTGTATCCTCCTGTAACAGGCGTCCCAGCATGTGCGAATAGAAGTTACTCATTCAGGTCTTTGTAAACCCTGTTTCTCAGGATGTGTAAACATAGGCAATGCCATTTCAGGCATGGGATTTTTATGGGGGCAGGTTTCAACCATCTGCTGTCAAAATTTGCAAACTGAAGTAGGCAAAACCTGCATTTGCTGAGACTTGAGTGCAGTTATGTTGTTGATGCAATGCCAGTATTAGATATCTCCCTGTGCCAAGTTTTCCTTGTTAATCCCTCAAATCCACTTCTTCTCAGGGGCATTTTCTAATGATGGCATAAAAAGTGACTTAATAGAACACAAACCTCGATCCTGTAAATGCTTGATCTAATTTTTCAGAATGTGTGTGTTTGCCCAGCATGGAGTGTTTTTTTCTTATGATAGAGCTATGTACATTGGTACAGCTATCAAGGAGTGTCCTCGTATGAGATTTTGCAGCAGACCATAAATCAGGTTTAAACTGACCAACACCAGTAACTGGACATAGCATATACATTCTCTGTGTGGCACGGATAAACACGTACTTGTCAGGCTGCTTCTTAAGTTTCTCTTTCTTCACAGAGCAGTCCAGCACTTAATGTGAAGATTATCACATGTTCAAATTTACAATTGCAGAGATTGCTTCTTCCTCTTCTTATCTTGTGCACATATTTTGCCATGATGCTATTAAGATGGTCCTTTATTTGGTGTGTGTATAACCAAGAAGGACCTTTACCCATTTTTTCTGCCACACGAAGAGCTATACTTTCGGAAGCTTTGGTCAGCAAAATACAACACAGACCCTGCTCTATATTATCCCTGAGTAAGTGGAGGCATAGAAGTGGTTACAAGACAAATCCAATTGATGGGTTTTTATAATGAGATTAAAGCCTTTACTATAGCTGCTGAGTAACTTCCTGGGTTTGTTTCCACCCAAGCATGAAATATTTAGCAGAAAATTTTCAGATAAATTTTCTGAGTCTGTAGCATGCACAACTGTAAATTCAGATACCTCAGATTTGTCATGCATCAATCATCCACAGAAGAAGTGGTTGGTTTGTTAAATTTGCATTCAGAAACAAATACTTCAGTGCACAGCAAGCAGTCTTGTATTTTAAATTCGGTGCTTGGAGAAGATATGGTGAACATGTAAACTGTTTAGCGCTATCTGCTCTGCCTGGCCTCAAATGGATCTGGATATGTAAATAACCTAAATTAACGTGGGCACTGTACAGACTGTGAGTGTACAGACTGTGAGGAAGTGCCATAAAGTTTCCATTCTGAAAGCTCATGATTCCCTGTGTGTTGGATGTGTTGCTTGGTTGTGTTTCTCATGGATGTCTTTATTTAAAAAATGCCTGTTACCAGTGCCAGTTTTCCAAGGGAAGCAAGCAGAGTTGTGGGTGGATGGCATAAGGGCAATTGGAGCTGGTAGGATAGCTGAGCTTCCTCCAATTTGCCAGATGGATTTTGTTCAGTTCAGTCTTGAGCTTTCAACGATGCTGGTTTGTTTCTGTGAGTTCTGTGGCTTCTGTTTAAGCTTAATACCTACAAGACATCCTGGAAACACTATAAAAATTATCTACTTGTATTCTTTGATTGCAGGCTTCTCTATTGCTAAACTTTAGGGAGAGCTGGACCATGTGGTGGTTTAGCAGCTACAGAATTCTAGGAAGAGAGATATGCTGCTGATGGGATGTTGCGCATCTTGTTTACTAGATTACTCTTTTTTTTGGTGTCTATGTGTCAGTAGAGGTTATTCAATGAACATGAACAAATGAATGCCTGCAAATGTCTAAATAGCAAGCTATAAGCCAGGCATACCTTTTTTTTTTTTTTTAATGTGGACTTCAGTTGAAGCCAAGAGCTGAGTGGCACCAACCTAGGTTTTTTGCTAAAGACAGAGAGTTATAGCCACCAGGGTTATATTTAGCCAGGGTGTATCTCCCAAGGTACATCCTGTTATGCAGGCTGGCATTCTCTGCTTTTCCCGAATGTAACTATAGCCATGGAAGTGCAAGCATAACTAGACAAGAAAGATCCAGGAATATGTTTGACTGCACTATCTTGTAACTCAGATGTAAACCAAGGAGAGAGCTTCTAGAAATGCTGCAGTTTAAAATACATGAGATAAATCACATGAATAGCTTAGATACCTAGGCACCATGCCTGGGTGTAAGAGGAAATAGAGCGAGACCGTGATGTTTTTGTTTTGGGTTCCTACTTTATTCCTTCATGGATCTAGGAGTGTTCTACAAGAAATTTATCCTGTGCTGACAGAAGCTTTTCTAAGGAATCATGGAAAATGCCAAAGAAACATGACCTGATAAAGTAGCTGACCGCTGTAGACCAGATTCCCGCTTCACTTTTCAGATGATATTTTTATGGCCCCGTCTTGAAATGAAGAATTAGGGGGAATATTTGTCAGGCCACATTTGACAGAAAGACAAATTACACCACCTAGTGGAGTAAGAGGGTTTTAATTTATCTGCAGTTGAACTAGAGGTATATAAACAAGGATTTCTCAAATATTCTAGGATTTAACTCCTAGCTTTTGAAGGTAACCAGTTTTCAAAGGAAGTACTGCTACTTCTTTGTAGCAGTACTGCCATGTTGCACACTTCTGAGTATTAAATGGTTGCTGGCTTCTAGAGGCCATGTCACTTGATGGATCCTGAACCCTGCAGTAGGTACAGGTCTCAGCCCCCATCCAGGGAAGAACCGAATCCTGTGGAAGCTTATGTCTACATTAACAGGTACTGCAGCCTAGTAGGAGTGCCTTCTTTAACAGGAGTGTTGGTGCTGAGGAGCTGATCTGACTGCTGCACATTTCAGTAGCAGTCGAAGGATTTTGGATGTACCCTTGAAATGCAGCTGCCAGCTGCAGTTACATCTGGAAGAACACTCTCCAAAAGCACTCTGCAACATGAATAAAGGCACATGTGAGGATGATCAGTAAACTGTGTTCGAAGGTGTACTTCTGATCCAAACCAAAGTGAAGGTGCATCCAGATGGACATGTTAATTGCTTTAGATTGCACCCATTAGTGTCTGGATGTGATCTCATCACTTCTGTTGTTTTCACTTGTCAGCCTGAAGAAATGAAGTGACTAGAGGAAATGGGATTGGAGGATATGTGAGTAACATGTTGTTAGTAAAATTGGTGAGTCTAAGACCAGAAGTACCAAGTACATGTATTCTCTTGTGGTAAAATGGACAAATGATGAGCACATAGCATCCCAAGGATAAGTATCTAATTTAATGCTGTATCTAAGTTCCCTCCATGGAAAAAGCAGACTCAAGAAGGTGAGTTGTCACATTGGTCTAAGAATAAAATAAACCTCGTGGAAGTCCCTCTCATGCCCATTCAAAAGGAACTATGACAATGACAACGAAGAAAGGAACTATCAAGATTGCTTTCCTTCCTTATTTTCCAAAAGCTGAAGACCAGCTTCTATATGCTTACCACTAGAGCTCTCAAAAAGAAGATACTGCTTTAGGTGATTAACTTGTCATCTGTCAGCCCTAGCTTTCTTGTTCTGCTGGTGGAACATCCTACCTAGGAATTCCACCAGTTTAGTTATTTCCTGGTCAGCAAAGAACCCTAGTGTAAAGTGAATGTTGTTTTCATAATGTGTGTGGAATATCACAACTGTAGGAACTTAAAAAACAACACAAAAGTAGAGACAAAATAACCAAAAATTTAAAGTACCCTATGTATGATGAATTAGTGTCCGGTGGTTGTGGGAATAGTGAAGGCATGGCACTAAACACTGCTATTGTGCTCCTGATCACCATCTGTGAATACCTGCCAAAGTAGGTATCAGGAGAGTGGTCACATGTAGGATGAAACATGCAGTAAATTGGTGGATGACTGAAAATACAACAAGGGAATCAACTAAAAAAATGTTGAAAGGAAAACTACCGGAAATGTGGCAACCTTAGCCTCCAAGACTTAGTGAAGTAATGGAAAGAGCACAGACATGCTTACAGATGTGGCCAAATTGCAGCTTTTCAAATTTGACTTATGTTGCCTTCAGTGGTAGGGCTGTATTTACAGACTGTCTAGAAAATTGCTTCTATTGTCTGCATTTGTATCGAATGTCATCAAGTTCTATCTGAATCTACCTGTCAAACATGTTACAGCTAATTACTGAAATATTCCCCCATCATGCTTCCAGCTTGCACTGGGTAAGAAAATTGGACATAGGTCTCATACCCTATAAACTCTTTAGTGGATTTGAAAGCAACCACTCAGACATCAGGAATAATTGAGCTGGAGAAGTTGCAAATGTGGACCTGGGCAGAAAAAGTTTCTCCCATCCTGGAAAGCACCCTGAGATTTCAGTATTCCCCACTGGAATAAAACCAAGACTGTGTCGAGGTTTTAGGCAGGGAGAAATGTAAACTGGGGATTTGCACCTGAGCCTGTCACCTTCCCCCTCAAGCATTTGCTGTGCATTGTCATGGTGTTGACTGTGCTTTCTCCTTCTACCCTGGAACTAAACAACTTTCTAAATTAAAATTTTCATTGGGACTGTTATGTTTACCTAAAAAATTCTTGTAGTGATGCAGCATTTTCCACTGAAACTGTTAAGCAATTCTCAAAACTTCTCCCACATGCTATAGTGTTTGACACCTTGCCTGTCCAACACAGCACATGCCAATGGATGCCAATAAAGCTGCAGCAGCTTTATTAGTCCTGAATAGCCTAAGATTTTTGATAGTCTGTGCAGATCTGATAATCAGATGGTAGATAATGACTTTGGAGCACTGAAATTAGTGAAGTGATAAATTAATAAAAGAAACAAATAATTCTACCTGAGATTCAGGAATGGGTTTTCGAATACACCTAAAAAGTATTTCTGTGTGACATAATGCAGTCCTTCCTGGAACTGAATAAGCAGAGTCAGGTAGCGGTAGCAGAGTATCTGTATCAGTACACTGCTTTTCCTGGAATAATTCCCCTTGTAGCCCAGAGTGACATGATAACACAGCTGTCCTGCTTTCCCTTCCAAGTCACCCTGGATGTTTGCCTGTACAAGGTTGATTTATGACATGCAGATACATACCAACAGACTTAAGTGTACAAACCCAAATGAACTGTGCTCCCAGATGTTCTAGTTTGATGTTTGTTGGCTATAGATGGAATACCCTAATACAGTGTTTCTAAGGAGGTGAGGCACTCTGCATCTTGTGGATTGGAGTTTATAAGACAATCTAGGCTGCTAAAGAATAGCAGTTTCTCTAAGACCTTATATAAGCTTTGAAACCCAAATCTCCAGTATTCAGTCTAGCAGGATCTTCCTTCAAGTGGGGGTGGTGAAACAAGCCTGTGATTGTGTCACTCAAAATATATGCAGAAAGACTTTTCTTCCAGATGGGTAGAGTGCCTTAAAACTCTTGCATGCTGCTCTGGCCTTTTTATGCTTTAAAAAATGGGAAGCATCCATTTTTAACATATTCAAAAACATTCTCTGGCCAACTTTATATTCCTATTTTGTTGAACGTTTTAGGCAGAACTTGTCTGATATATTAGAACATTTTACACCTAGGAAAGCTGCCATCTGCCACAGAGACAGCTGAAACTTGAGACCTTGGTAAAATATCATGCTAAAAGATTCTGAGGTTGTTGCAGCTGATTACAATGAAGTGTGCACTCTTACCTACCCTTAACTGAGTCACTGCAAAGAACATTTAACTTAGACTCTCACAGGAGGGGATATTTGATGTTGTTTTTACATCAACCTAGCTGAAACCTTCCAGCATTTCTAACAGATTTTGTTGATAGCTAACAAGACATGTTTCAAGCTGTCTGTTCTTTACAAAGTCTCCTCATTTGTTGTTTCTGGTTTTGTTTTTTAAATCTAATTGAAAGTATTTATACAGAGCTTGAAATTCTAGACAGGCACAGGATTTGCTCAGAATAATTGCCAGTGTACAATGGAGGACTTCTCTATAGTATTTTTTTTATATTTCCCCTCCTCCAATCCCCTGGCCAAAGTAAATTTCTGCTAAGCAATGTCAAAAAACCATAGCAACTATCTTGTGACAGAGCTGAGGAGGTTTTGTTCTACAGAGGACCCATTAATCACTGCATTGCCCCCAGCCCACAGTCTCATCCAATTCGATGCTGGGAATTTTCTACTGAAAACAGTTGCTCAATAGTTGTATGGGTGAAGAGCTCCCCTCAAAGTGACCTACGGGAGGAAGGGGAGTGTGTTACTTGTAGTGTGTGAGACTCTAGGGATGGGTGGAGGGGTTCCTGCCAGCAGGAAATGGGAGTTTTCCCTTCAGTCTGGTCAGGGGAAGGCGGATGAGGAGCAGGGAGTTTGCTGGGGGAGTGGGTCAGAGGCAGGCTGGTGGAGCAGCAGGGCAGAGCAGAACACTCTCACTGGGCTCATGAGGGCATTTGTTCCGCGGTTGTCCATTGCGTGTTGGAGCTGGAGTGCTGCTCAGCAGGTGCCACTGCTCATGGCAGGAACATGAGCTCCCTGCCCTCAGCGGCTCCCTGGGCAGCCTCCACCCCTCTCCTAAGCCCATCCCTCTGCTCAGGATTTTACAGTCACCTCTCTAAGGCCCCAGGTTTTTCCCTGTCATAGAATCATGGAATGGTTTAGCTGGAAGCTTAAAGATCATCTAGTTCCACTCCCCCTGCTGTGGTCATGGACACCTTCTACTAGACCAGGTGCCTCAAAACCCCATCCAACCTGGCCTTGAACACTTGCAGAGATCGGGCATCACAGCTTCTCTTGGCAACCTTCTGTCACCCAGTCATATTTCCTCTTTGATTTAATTGCTAAATGTCAGCTATTGCCTGTTAGTTTTCTTGCATAGTACCAGTTCAAGCTGTCCGTGGAGTCCGGCATTCAGAATATGCCCGCAACTAAGGTCTGATCCACTGAAACAGTCAAAAAATTCCCACTCACTCACCCACTGCATTTACTTGCTTACTTAGTCCATAAGACCTTACAGCTGCAGCAGAAATCCATCCCACTGGAGTTTGTATCGATTATATTAGCTGCACTGACAAACAGCGTCATAGCGCCTTGAATGACTTTGGAAACTTAGAATACAGAAAATCAGCAACTGGGAAATCTGAACATGTTTCTTCCTGTATCCCAGTTGTCAGTATTTACTGCACATACACAAACAATAAACTCCTTACATCCCTTATCATATTTGCTACTTTCGTATACTTATACAGAAGGGCAATTGCTGTGTGAGCAGCTGGATAGAGGCAGAAGTGGTTGTTTGTGCATGGAAGAGGGGTGGCCTTCAGCTTCTGGAGTGCCTTTTGGATGAAAAATAGCATCCTGTCTTGCCTAATGATTTATGTGAAAACATGTCAGTGCTTCTCAATGCCTCCAAGGGGATGTTTTCCCACAGAAATTTGCATATCTGCCCTAGTGCTGTCTTCACGTCTTTTCACCAGGCCATGTTTTGCCGCCACTTCTCTTCACAGGACAAAGATAGTATTAACAGTCGGGGCCTCATGGTGTGCCATTTCCTTGCAGACACGTTGATTCCCTTTTGAGGCCCCTAGCTGCATTCAGGGTCTCTTTGCTTTGCTTTTCCTCCCGAAGGAGAGCTAAGGCCATTTCAGAGAGACCTGCCCCTTCTCCTCTAAGCTGGGGTAATTCATATCATGACCAGGGGAGGTGAAAATCTCTTGCTTCAGCTGCAGTTGCACAACTGTTATCACACTGCTGCTAAATAAAACCTTACAATAGGTTTGGGGATTTTTGGGCTCTGTCTCTGATACCCCTGTTCTTAGAATTTTTTTCAGGTGACACATTTTCTAACACTTTGTGTGTAGATGGGGTGACAGACCAGTGTCCTGTGCTTAAATTGCAAGGGGTTTAGCTCTGTGCAGCGTATTGCATGTCCATCTTAAAGAATAATCTCATATTTCCTTTGTTTAGGTATAAGGCCCACCTCTCAGCTTATGCCAGCCTAAGGAGTGTTTAGCCTCCTTTTAGAAACTGAACTTTGGGAATTTTTGTTTCTTCACATATATTAACAATGAGCGTGTACTCTTGAAGACATAGTTTGAAAAAGGAAGCAAGGTGTGGTAAAAAATGTGAATTAACCAGTGCTGACTGGTTAGGCTGACACCTACGCTGGCAGGTTTAGAGTCTGGTGCAACTCCAGTGAGGTCAGGATGCAGTCTGCATCTACATTATCTATATAATTTAACCCAGGATATGAGAAAGCAAATAATACGTAGGCTGCAAACTACGTTTTTCAATAACTCATTAGGTGAAAAAAAGCCTTCAACATACATGCCAAATATAGAACCAGAAATAGCAATTATATTTTAAATTCTTATTGTGTAACTAGACAAGTCCTATATTTGTTAAATTCACTGCTTCATTCAGTGCCTTCAATTGTGGTTTTTAGTGCCTGGCCAACTTTTATTTCAAGAATATCCTTTTATTTTTGCCTTTCTGAACTTAGTGAGACTTTTTCACCTACTGGTATGCAAAACGATAATTCATTGAATTTAGTGGTTACGGAATAGATTCTAAACTTTATACATACTATATTCAATGCATATAAAAGAATGAAAAATTCCATCTCTTTTCCAGTGCAGGTCTTCGGGTGCTCAGAATCAGTAATAATTTTGGTTTCCTTGTGCAGCTGTTACAAATTACCTGATCTCACTATTTTATACTCACACTCCCTATTCTGCCTTCATCCCTCTCCCAGTTATGAATTGCTAGCATTATGAAGGAGGCACACTCTTCGTTTTGTTGAATGTTGTAAAATATTCACTAGAATCATATAAGAATTTGTTCTGCTGCTGGCAGAAAGCAGCTCTATAAACAATGTGCTCCTTTGTTTGCCCAAAGCATAGTAACAAATGGATTATGTGTAACAGCCATCTATAGGGCTTTTATTTCATCTCCATTCAGGCTCTGCGTGTTTTGCACTGCTTTTAATGAGGCTGCCTGAACTATGGTAACCCTGTGGTACATTTGTAAGCAAGAGATATTGGATGAATCAGCCCCTTCCAGGACTGCATTATGAGGTGATCT
Organism: Ifrita kowaldi; assembly: GCA_013398055.1. Classification (NCBI taxonomy): domain Eukaryota; kingdom Metazoa; phylum Chordata; class Aves; order Passeriformes; family Cinclosomatidae; genus Ifrita; species Ifrita kowaldi. The sequence goes on along the minus strand of VZRS01010906.1, from coordinate 485,852 downwards.
GCTTTCATTACAGGATTTATTTTATAGGTGGTAGACCTCAGTGAGACGATACCGCAGGCACAAGCAGCACTTATCCACTCTGTAAGGCCAAGTTCAGGGTCTGCATGAATGTGAATCTGCTTTCCCACAGTCCGATCTTTCGTTGCATGGCATGAAACACAACCATTTTTGTGCATGACCTCTCCTTTGCTTCCTTCTGCTTCAGACTCATACTGGAATGATTGATAGTCCTTTATAAAATACTCCATAAAGAACTATTTTACTTCCCCATGAGCATGAAAGCTTGGGTCCCCATACACGTAACAAGTACAAAACCCAGCATCTCACAGTAGAATGAAAAGCCTCTTCTGCTTTTTGCCTTTCTGAAGTGTGAAGGCTTCCCCTCTGGAACTGGAAAGTTTATTCCCTACAATAGAGCTCACTGTTGTCAAAACCAACCAAACACATATTCATATAAGTACAGATAGATGGCTTCTTTTTTTCTCTGGAGGCTTATGTAGTTTTACTTATTTTCTCTCTCTCTCTTTTTTTTTTTTTTTAAACATAATTGTGAGTTTTACCAAAGCAATCCATGATTCTGAAGTGGCATAGTGCCCTAGTTATCTTTTGTGGTTTGTTTTAATATTTTCACAACTTTCTGTTTGTTCTGCTGCTCTTCAGTCACTATCAGTATCAACACTAGGTAGTTTTTGCCTAGGAAACACTATTGCAATACAATTGTAACCATGATAACAAAGTAGATAAAACCAAAGCCACGTGCTTTGTTCACAGGCCTCACCCTCCTCTTTCTAGACACATTTTCTTTATTTTGCCTGAAATGTTTAGATGTTAAAAATTATAGTTCAAGCAATTCTTGACTTAGCTTAGAGGACCCAGTAAAAAACAGGAAGTGGTTGGAGAAATACAAGAGATCATAGAATCACAGAATGGTTTGTATTGGAAGGAACCTTGAAGATCATTAGTTCCACCCCTCTACAGTGGACAGGGACATGTTCCACTAGACAAGGTTGCTCAAAGCCCCATCCAGCCAGGCCCTGGACACTTCCAGCGATGGGGCATCCACATCCAGAAGCCATTGCTTTGGATACCCCCAGGAACAGGACTAGCCTTTAAGAAATCACTGTTAGGTTTTTTTCAGATTTCATGGTTGAAAGGTAAAATCAGGTTGAACTGTGAATTGCCAAGTCAAAACGAGAATCCTAACAGCACAGGACTGCAAGTAACCCCTTGTGCGAATTGTAGTCTTTGCTAGAGAGTAGAGCACTGAGATGAAAAGTACCATGAAGAAAAAGGGAGAGGTCATACAACATAGCTTGTTATTATAGGAAAAGAAAACAGCCTAATGATAAAGACAAATTAATTAGCAAAGAAAACTGCTTGAGGGAAGACTTTGAAATTTTCTAGGTTGTGACTTGTTTAGGTTTGTTTTTCTTTCAATAACAAATCAGCCCCAAATTCTCTTCTCCCCAACTCTGTTTTCTGTAAAAACAAACAGTGTCAGGCTCGGGGAATTCACCAGCTATTGTTAATCTTACTTTTTAATACAGAAATGCTTTCCAGTTTCCAAGCACTTTTAATTTCTGATTTTACTAGTGTAATTGTAGCCCCTCTACTGCATACATTTCCTGCTGTCATAAATATTTTTGTATGTGCATGTATGAGATACAGCAAGGTAAAGAGACAGACCCTGAATGTCCTGGTAGGTGCATGGGTTTGCTGTAAATCTCAGTTTTGGCACCATCATTTTTATGTGTCAGTCTCCAAATGCCAGTGAGAGACTTAACTGCCCATAAGACTTCTACCAAATGAAAATATTCATTACACTTTTCGTGCATGCACTGTATGTCATTGAGCTGCAGAAACAGGCAGCACCTGCATATTCTTGAGAAATGGACTGCAGCGGAAAGAAAATTGCAAATGTATTGTGAAGCGCTTAAAAAGTCTGATGACAAACATGAGAGGAGGGCTTTTTTTGATGAACATTTGTGTTGCTGGGTGATTATCAGGGCTTTACTCTTTATTTGTACTTTATGTTTCAATGAGTATAAAGGCATGCAGGTTAGCTACCTGGGCACTTATTTTCTTTGTAATTAAAAATTAATTAATTTACGACCTATAAGTAGGCTGAATTTAAATACAGCACGTTTCACACTCAAGGCTCTGGAAGGCACGTAAAACTGCTTGCTGTCTGACACCCCTTATGCAAGTTTAAATGATACCACAATGTCTTGGGAAGTTGCATCTGAAAAGTTAATCTACTGGTACTTTGGAAGTTGATCCAATTTTAAGGTGAGAGAGGTTTCAGATAACATGGAATGCTTAATTCCTCCCACTCATCCTCCTCCTCTTTAACTTAGGTCTAATACTTTCTCAGAAAAATTTGGTTACCTGCTTTCAGTGTCTTGCCCCTCTGAAAACAAGCTGCAAACTTCCAGTGCTTTTCATTCCCCATGGATTTGTAAAGAGGCTAGAAGTATTGTGAGACACAAAATGTTTGAATGTGTCACCCCAGGAGTCAGTCTTTAATAGGCAGAGTGAAGGCAAAATGAAGACTGAAAAAGTAGAGCTACTTAACAAGTTTGTTAGCAAGGATAAATCCTGTATTTACTACTTTCTACTGTGAAGAAACTCCAAATATTTGGGGGTTTGCATTCTGTGTTGGGTGTCTGGCAAGATCACACAACAAGCCTGAGAATTATTCATTGTCTTTCTGTGGCAACCCATCTCTAGTTATAATCATGTAACTCATTTTCAAAATTAAAACTGGGAAGCTGACAAGCAATCACCAAAGGATTGACTAAGGATTTTTTTTTTCCCTACTGAGAATAATAAATTTATGCACAATGAAATTTCAAAAATGACCAAAAAAAAAAAAAAGCGAAGTGGTTTTAAACTTACTGCCTTAGTACTTCTGTTTAAATGTGTGCTAGTAGACATTTAGCTTACTAATTGCCCAACAAGGAGCTGTGCAACAGTTACAGAGATAAACTGCCTGCGGTTATCTGACATCATGGACCGGCTTTTGTGCTGATCTGTATGTGAATGCATCTGCCGCTGGAGGCAATGAGGCTATGCTGATCTACATCAGTTGAGATCTGCGAAACGAAAACAAACTTGGTTTTCTTCCTTCTGCGCTTACTCCCTCAGCCAGCCCCAGCTTCACAAAATCCCGTTCTACCAGCTAATAATAATCGCCATCATCATATCCGCAGCCCCAGGCAGGCTCCTCTGCGTGAGCCAGGAAGCGTGCGAGCTCCGGGCAGGCGTTCGGGTGAGGGCTGGGAGCAATCCCTGTGCCGAGGGGGAGATCCCCTTCCACTTCATGCTTGGCTGGCACTTTGTTCGCCGCTGAATGCTCCCCCCTCGGAGCCTTTGTGCGGCGGCGGGGGCTGAGGTGTGAGGCGGCCGCCAGGCGATGGCCACGCCATGCCTGGACAGAGCATGACCAGTTTGGCTGCAGCCACTCACCGCCGGGCTCCTTGTTACATCACCATCAGCCCATGGCTTGGCGAGACGGAGCCAAACAGGCTCCTCGTTGTTTTTCCTCTTTTCATGGACAAGAAGAAAGCCTGGGAAAAAAACAGGGATCCCAGACCTTCCTTGAGAACAGCCTAATATTGTCTGCATGGTAATGAAGGGAACAAAACCTCAAACACACAGAGCTCTCTCCCCCGGCAAGCCGGGACACACAAAAGCAGGGTGTGTAATCGGAAGGACTGGGCGAGGGCAGCACAGTGTGCGGAGGAAATAACCTCCAGTAACCCCCAGCGCAGAGCCCGCTGCGGCTCCTGGGAAGACCAAGCACTTCCCTTTATCCTGTTTTTCATGGCAATGTCCTTACAATTGATTTGGAGAGTCTGTGTCAATATGGTAGCACAGCAGCCAGATCGCTTTCAAAAAAAATATTGTAACACATGGTGTGCATTTGTGATTCCAGTTTTCTATTACACCCACAAAGTCAAGATGGGTACATTTGCACAGCTCGTCCTTGTTTTTGCAAGCTCCTGGTATTTTCTCAAGAGAAAGTGATTCTTTCTTTGCTCTGTTTTGAAATTCAAAAGAAGCTTAATTTTTCTGATTGCAATGTGGTTTTCATGTTGCTTCTTTCAAAGGTGGAAAAAGGGATTCGCATTGTATATACTTTGGACACCATAAGTACCTGAACCATTTCCATCTGTTGGGGACAGGTCCAGCTTCTGTGAAAATTCTGTTTCTCACAAAAATCCATCTCTTGGCAGCCAGGCATAGTGTCCCTATGGAGAAACACGGTTGTCATGGGAAACTGCGATCATGGAGAGAAAAACAAGTTTTGTGAGCCATTAGGGGACTTGTCTTTCTGTACCATGAAGGCAGGCAGCAAGCTTGTCCTTCTCTGGAAACCAGAGCAGAGCTTGGCCATGGGGTGGTGAGCTCTTGGAGGACTTTTGCTCCCCACTGCACCTCTGCAGGGGCTGAGGTCTTGTAGGACTCCCCAGTCATTCTCCTCCATGCCTCACTTTGTTCCCTGGTGCCGTTTCTGCCGCATGTGATACTCCTTCTAAAATGTCAATAAGGAGGATGTCATCCAGGTGGCTAGAGGAACCCCTTTTACCCTAGAGCATCTGTTGGAGTTGGTAAATGAAAACTATGATGCAGAGTTGGATGTTTATCAGAATGAAGCCCTAGGATGTGGTACATATGTGTTCGTTGCATACAAGACATCCATCATCTCAAGAGTTTCAGGGCTGCTTAACAGTCTTCCTCTGACATCTCTGTTCCATTTTTTTAATCTTACATTTTTGATCAGGGTTGACCAGAACTGCGGGCCAGAACTGTATTGGTGACCTGTAGAGTAGCATTCATACCTCTCCATCTCTGTTAGAATTTCTTTTCCTTGTGTACAGTGCATACTGTCACCCCATAACTCTCCTGTGATTGACCAACACACCCAGGTTTACTCCTGCTTTATTTCATGTTGCATAGTATGAAAGATAGAAAAGAAGGTCTCTAGAAAAATACAGAACATGTACTTTGTTGAACTATTGAATGCTGTTCATAAAGCCTTCCTGATCTCTGCAGTGATAAATTTGTCCACTAGTGCATGAGTTCTGATTATAGCCTTGCACCATTACAAATGTTACCACTGGTTACAGAATTATCCACTAATTAAAAAGAAGTTGCTATAATTAAAAGAGTCTTCATTCAGATGTGCTCGTACAAAGAAAGACCTCAGTTCATGTTCTTAGTTGTGATAGTGGACTCTGACAGGCAGAAAATGGGAAGAATTGTCTCAGCTTCATACGTTACTTTGAGCTTGATGGTAATTAATTATGTAAATAGTTGTGTCTTGTTCATTTCTGTCGACAAAACACACATGCACATGAAGATGAATCACTGCTTCCCACAAGGAGCTAACAAGTGCAGTAAGTTTGCAAATAGTCTTGCAGGAGATTACTTGACAGTGCAGTAATGGTTGTAGTCCGTTGTCCAAACTGGCACTATCCAAGAACTGTGCCAGTTCTTTAGTGGTATTAGCCCAGGTAGAACAACGATCTTATAACCATATTTTTTTAACCTATAACTTAATTTGATTGACTAGAGACAAATAAAACTCATGTCTAAACACACTAGTCTTGTTCAAACCATGTCTACTTCTCTCAGGGTCCAACATATTCTTAGAAAACTATTGACAGGGATGTATTTTTCCTTACTTGGCTGAAAGATGATAAAGTACAAAAGCAAAGCTCGGCTTCAGCAGCTTTTCCCAACGATTAAGGAAGCGGTTCAAGCAGCTAAAATAGGCTGTATCAAAGCTGATTTTTCATTCAAGGAGTGTACATGCTGAGCCTGAAATCATTGCAAGCCAATTTACATGCTGGACAAAGCAATGCTTCAGCTTTCAGATCCATGGATAACTCTTTAGTGCCCTCCCCTGTCCCAGTTTGGAAATGCCTACGTTTGGTAGGGAAACTGTTTAAATATGGTTAAGAAAATAATATTGTGAGTTTATTACTAAATTGAAATATTACTGTTATCTGTTTTATCTCTCAACTAAATCTGTTTGTCTAAAAAGTGGGGAAGGGGGAATTTAATCCATTTAAAGAACAAGAAATCATAACCACCAAAGGACTGTGCGTGTGCCATGTTTTTGTTTTACATATTGTTTTCTGGGGGTCATAACGATATTCACTTCTCAGTGAAGTACGTCAGAGAGGCAAGTGGAAAAAAATAAGTTGACAATAAAACTTACCACTCTCTAGGTCAGTCAGATATTCCTCCCTCTGGGTCATTTAGCATTGAACATTATGTGCATTTCTCCTGGATGAAAGGGAGTACATGTGTGCTATGTATGCTATCTAAATCAACACATTACTCAAAGAAAGGCTGAACATAAAGGTGGTGCAGCCAATGCACAGGAGAATGAAGTCAAATATCTACTGTGTGTGCAGATGCAGGAGACTCACCTCATCCATACTTTTAGATGGCTTACCGGGCCCTGTGGAGAGCCAGAGCAGCACTTCCACAGCCTCTCTGCCCTGGGCCTCACTGCAGCCTCGCTGCGTGCCACTGTGTGCCAGTCCCGTGCAAGAGCAAGAAGTTTTGATGTGCAGTCAAGAGACTCAGATTTCCTTGGACTTCTGGGAGATGTTATGTGAAATAGCTGTGGTCCTTGCTTGGAAAAGGATTTTTGCTTCACACCCTTGGACCAGTGCTTCTATAGTATTTCCTTACACAGTATCTACCTCATTTCCTTCTTAGTAAAGAACAATTTCGCTAGATGCTACTCTCTCATCTGCCTGTGACATGCTCCATGCAGGAATTGGAATTCATTGATAAATTAAGTTGCCACATTCCTGTCTGTCCTTTCTCCTTGATAAGATGTAGCTTTTGTCGCTTTGATGAGCATGTAACCAACACTGATATGGGAAGTATCAATACAAGCAGCATGAAGATGATTTTTTGGGGGGTTTCATTTGTTTGTTTATTTGTTTTGTGGGTATTTTGTTGTTGTTTGTTTTGGGTTGTTTGTTTTTTTTTAATCTTATTTCATCACAATTTTCTGGGTTAATTCTGTGACTGCAATTTTCTGGGGTAGAGAGAAATTCAAATCCTGCTTTCCACCGGTTTCCTTTTGCCATGCAATGTGTGCTAAAATAAGAGTCTGTCCATCTGTCTTCCTGTGGTACACAGGTACTTTTTGCATGACTAAAATTGGATCTAATGTCCCGCAAGACTTTTATATGGGTTAGCTTGTCTTAATATGCTTTAAAACCAAGTAAATGGAAGAAAGAGACAGTAACTAGAATATATAGGTCAAAGATTTCTTCATCCTTCAGATAATCCAGTTATTTTAAAAAGTAGCAGGAAGTAATCCTAAAAGCTGAGCTTATCCAAATCAATTATAAACATTGCTTTGAAATCTCTCATGCGTTTTATTTTAAATTTCAAAATAGCTTTGTAAATACTTTTGTAATTATTGTGTGTTTCAGTTGAAACCCAACAAGTTCGTTTGTTTGCTGTATAGAGTTCGCTTTAGGATTAAGTCTTCAAGACCTTCACATTCACTGCAGACATATTCACGGACATCTAGGTAGATGTCTGCCCACAGTAGTTCAAAACTAAAAGGAAGAGTAGATTCTCTTCTCAGATATGGCTAATTAGGAAAGGGGGGTGTGTGTGTCTGTGTGTGTATTATTACAAAACAAAAACAGTATTCCAGAAATGCAGTATGAAAGACAAGTAAGACCATGTTTCAAGGTCTTGCTAAGCATGAATCCATACTATTGTTTGTTGTATATTTCACAGCACTCACCCACTGACAGGATTTCCAAAGGCAGTACTACTGTGATCTCTCCCTCCTCCAGCACCCAGCTTATCCTGTTGTGCTGTCTGCCCGTAGTGACTCCTGACTCAATTCCTTTTCTGTCACTGCACTTCTGTGAAGCCGAAGCACTAAAACATATGAGAACTATTATGCTGCTGTTTCCTTATCTCCAAACACCAGGATAATTTATCTTTATCTGCCTTTTGCTGAAATAGATGTTGGGGCACAGGGCTGTATATGGCTGCTGTTCGCAGCAACGAGAACTTTTGTAGCTGTTTCTAAGTGTTCAAAACCAGGATGTTGTTATAGTTGGCTAAATGTCATTAAATGCTTCTAGGTTTAACAAAAGGTTTTTGTGAGGGATAAAGGTAAGAAAAGATTATGCTTCTGTAGGTATTCCGAAAACTGAAAACAGTTTCTATCTAAAATAGACAACAGCACAAACGGATTTCGCAATATGATGATTTTCAAATCTGTGGGATGCAGAGTGACAGAAATAACCAAGAGAAAAGTCTACAAAGGAAAATCATAAACAGGCAAGGGTGAAAATGGAGACAGTATTCTAAGTGTTGTTCAAAAGGGACAACCTTTACTTGTGTGGTGAGAAACCTGCCCTTGTTATTTTCTCTTGTACTGAGGAAAGGTGACTTTGAACACTTTTTGTAATAAACTAATTTATATCCAAGATATGCTGGCTTCTGGCAGTTTCTCCTGCATTTGAAATAAGTCACAAGACCCCAGGCTCTTGGCTCTCTGCTCAGGCCAGAAAGAGGTACCATCATCTTTTCTTTGAAAGAGAGATTGGTTACAATTCTATATTTATCCTGAAATAACATGAATTGTGTAGTATTATTGTTCCTTACCAAGCTGGAGTAAATTTCTATACTGCCAGATAAGTGCATGGCAAGCAGCAAACCAGTCCATTGCCTGCACCTCACCAGAGTATCAGCACACAGAAATCAGAATCACACCTATTACACTTTCCAACTCTGTCTGGAAAGCAATTAACCAGAATCTCTCAGCAGATGACTATGATATATTTGAAGGCACTGTAGAAAATATTGTAGATTTCTAAATGTGCAAATATCTTGCTGTTATGATTTACAAATTAGATTCCTCAATTCTACTGGGAACAGGCATATTTCCAACTGTAGGGTTCTTAGACAGGCTATCCTGCTTCCACAATCTCTTTGAATTTTTAGCAGGAACAAGTTTTCAAATCGTAGTTGATTTATATTGGCAAAATGCAGCTTTACTTTCTTTTCTGTCAAGAAGTGTTTTTGACTTGTTGGGCTGCAGCCTGAAGCTAGGAAATTTCACACAGGAGCTTGAACAAAACTAATATACTGATATTCAGCCCTGGTTGTGAAAGGGTTAGGCTCTCTCAGTTGCTAAATTTTTCTGCTTTGCTCAGAATTTTGCTCTTCTAGAAGAGAGACATAATTTTTGAACCACATGCTTGGGACAACCCAAACTTAGTTTCACAAGGCAGAAGGCCCTAAAGGTCTTTGATAACATCCAGATCAAAGCTTGCTCTCAAACGTGGTGTATTTCCCGTTCATTATTTACCATTTGGGTAGTTGCCATCAGCTGAAACTGCCAGCTCTTTGGAATGCTGAGCTGCTCTTCCTCACAAAGGTGTAGAGCTTAATGCCATGAACTTTGTTTCAGCCTTCCTTTTTTAGGAAAGACAGCCCCTCACTTTTTCAGGTGACTAATGGTATATTCAACAACAGAAGTGCAAATTAGCTTGTTACATGTTAGATTAAATGTAATTGTGCTCTTGTTTTAGGGCTATTAACTCTTCTAGTTTCTGAACTCTGAAAAATTTCTGTATTTTATGTTGCATTCCTGAGGCAAAAACACCTGTACAACAGATATAAGCAATTCTTTCTTCTCCAAGCTGCAAAAGTTAATGAAGGGTAAACATTTCTTGTGAAGAGATCTCTATTTTTTACATGCATAAATCAGGCTATCTAGTAAAATTTAATTAAATATATTAGAAATTTATATTAATTAGGTATGTTTAGCATATGTTTCAAGTGTTGTGCCACCAAAGGACATCAGAACAGCAAGGAGGTAGGCCAGGCTGCCAGGAGAGACGGTGATTGGCATATTCATTGGATGCAGCAAGGTTAAAATGAAACTGTTTTAGTTCAATAAAATCCAGAGCTCTTGCCAAATCTCAAAAAGAATAAATTGCAAGCTATCTTTTGGACACAAAAATAGCTGTAATCTTTCTTTAAGTTTTAAGATTATCTGCACTATAAGAGGCATTTGAAGACATATAGTTGTTTGCTTAACTATTCACTATTTTTTTTTTCCTTTTGACTCAAGCCATACAATGCTCTGGGTGTTTTTTCTAACGTTTTCTCCAACAGATTTCAAATCTCTTAACAACAATTCACGTCTCTGATCTCTTCTTCTGATTGTTTCTTCTATTTCCTGCAGATGACATTTTTCACCACCGTCAAGTTTTGTCTTTGAGAGCAGTGGTTTCTTACTTTCAAACAATTTCCTTGATGTATTTTGCTTTCTGTTCGGTAGCTTTGGCCAGAATTTCTGGGGCTTGCTGAATTTTCCTCTCACCTATATTTAGCAGCATACTTATGTCTTCTCATCCTCATTCTCTTTTGTGCTAAATTTGGCCATAGAATTTCATTCTTCTTCCTTCAAAGCTTTTTGATTTTGATTCCATAATCCATTCCTCCATCAGCTGATCCAGGATTTCTTGAGATCTTTGAAGCTTTTGTTCTGTAGCAAATCTTTCGTTAAAGCTCATCAGCTTTGACCTGGTGATTAACTCCCTTCAGGTGCCTATGTCTTGTCTCTTTGTGTTGGATCAACTCTTGTCTCTTCTTCTTCCTTTCAGTTTCTTTCAAAGACCTTTCCTCAAAAGCCCACGAAGCCTTGCATCTGAGCAGATTATGGTTCAGGTCTGTAGTATCCTTCTCCATGATCTGCTTCTTTCTCAGATGTTTTTCATGGAAACATTTTCATTATTCATCTTAGAGCTTTGATCTTTTAAGCTTTGCCTTGTGCTTTGTTTCTTTCTCCTGTGCCAGTCTTTGTCATCTCATCTCTTGTAAGGCCGTTTCTTTCAGCCTGGCCTCCAGAAAGTCACTCCCTGTTCAGATTATTGCCACCCCTCTGGGCTCTGCCCAGCAGCTGCCATCTCTTTCTCTTTCTCTTTCTCTTTCTCTTTCTCTTTCTCTTTCTCTTTCTCTTTCTCTTTCTCTTTCTCTTTCTCTTTTTTCTCTTTCCCTTCCTTCCTTCCTTCCTTCCTTCCTTCCTGTGTTACCTGTGTTAGCCACAGCTGTGAGAGCTTGGAGAGCAAAGTGCTGGGGGATCATATTCTTCACGGCTGGTACCATTACAAGAGATTGCTGGGATTTACACCAGCAGAAGCTCCTTTCAATCTCAGCATGTGCATTAAGCAGTAAAATGAGCAGTATTAATCCACGCTGGAAGTTATGAAGTTGTAGGTTGCTGTGACTATGTCTTTAACCAAAAATCGAGAGACATAGTCTTCTAAGACAGTTTTCTCTTAAACCCCCACTGAAAGAAGCTGTGTTTTTGTTAGTCCTAGAAATGGCTTTTAGCTGATTTTAACAACAAGAAACACTTTATTTTCAATATTGTTGTAGTATAGGGGTTTTAGTCAGTTTTTAGTCCTCTGAAAATCAATGTCTCGTGTAAATTTTCCTCAATTTATTAACTTTATTTCTTCGCTTTCTCAACATAAGCTCTGTTTGGTGGCTGAGGAGTCTCCATTGTACATGTTCTTAAACTTGTCTTCAGTATTAAATAAATATTGCATAATCTTTCGGAAGCTTTGGTGTGAATTTTCTTAGGTAATACTCCATTGTTTAAAATTTGACTCAGAAATCTTGATTATTTCAGTACTCTGGTACAGTTTCTTTGCATCTGCAGTTTTTTTAAATGTGAAAAAAAACTCCCTAAAACTGTGAGTGAACAATAATGCTGGCTTATCCCTCCATTTCATGTATATCTGCCCCTCTCCTGCAACAGATAGAATGTTTCATAATGAAGAGTTCTTGTCCTCCTTACAAGTAACAGAGATAATTAAGTCTTGGGACTGTGTATTTAGACAGCTGCTAAACTTAACCTCAGATCAGAGAGCACACAGAGAATGATGCAAATGAAAGCAGACGGCCTTCTCAAACTATTTATCTCTGAATTCATAAAGTTGTGTGGGGAAATGCTATGTATGGAGATGAATTACAGAGGGACCAGTTGTGTCTTATGTAAAAATCATGTTGATGGAAACAAGGGCAAGAAAATATGTTACTAATCAAAATGCTGTCAGCGTGATGAAAATTGGAGCATCTTTATCCTGAAACAGCAGCATTCCTTGTGGAAAAACAATTTCAATGAAAACAACCCCCAGAATCAATCTATTGAGGATATTTATACCAATGCTATTCGTATTGTTTCTAAGGACCTCACACATTTCTCTAATGCGTAAAAAAATACATTCATCTCAGTTTTAGAGATGAGGTACAGAAGAGGACAGATGAACACAGCAAATCTCTGCCGAGCAAACAGAGCTCCTGTCTTTTCTGACAGGTTACCACTGATGTGCTTTTCCTCTCTGACATGCTCTCTAAACATGTGTGTATTTGTAACACAGTTTTGACATATATTGGCACAACTGAACCCTGAGTTACTTGCCATGCAAATGTTTACATTCTCAGTGATGGCACCTATTCAGAACTTTACTGAATTAGCCACCTTTCTTCATGTTGTGACAGGTGGTGTGGAAATTTGGCTTAAGGTTGACCTAAGATATACATATTTTCTTTGCACGATATTTTTGTCTGAAGTACTGAAGGATCAGCATTTTGCTGAAGAGACACCTTTAAAAAAAAAGTTTCTTGGTCCCTCACATCGTTTAGAGGAGACAGCTTCAGAAGGGGTGCTGGACTGACACAGTGACTTGGCCGTTTGTGAGGGAGCATGAAAGCTCCTCTGCATCTCTTTCTTTAGCCATGACATATGCTTCTCACTGATGCTGCCAGGTATTTTGGCCTGAGTTTATGTGCCATATCCTTTCAGTGAGCTACAACACTACATAAAATAGGCAAAAACATGTTATTTGAAGGTGATATTAATAGTAGGAATCATATAATTTACATAATATTAGCATTTATTAAGGCATGTAAAAGTGTCACTGTGCTGCTTATTTAGTCTCTTAGACTATACAAGGGAAATGGTCTCATGCTGATGACCAAAACACACTCCTGAAAGTTCATCAAATCACTGTCTTTTTACTCTTCTTTTCTGTGGGCATGGGACCATATTATTGAGATGCAGAATAACTGGTGTAGTCAGTCATACAATAATGTCTGTAGGTACTTGAATATCAAAATATCTGTACGGATAAAGTACCCATCTGTGTAAGAGCCAAAGACAAATATTTTGTGATATTTCATTCCTTGTACCCAGGATGGCTACATAAGCAGGGAGGTCAGGCTTCCTTCTCACCTGCTTGTGAGTTGCAGCTGTTCAAATACATTTATCACTAAACAGCATTAGTAATATATAGCTATGAGAGCTAAAGGAGAAGTGGTTTATTGTTTCCTGCTGTCATTGTTTGCTACTCCTGCAGTTTAGCTACAGCCTTTGGCTGCTGATGTTACGCGTTTGTTCTACAGGATCTGTAATAGAGATGTGGGGTTCATGCTTCGGGTTGAATATAGCCGGCCATAAAACTTCACTGCGAAACCAGGCCACAGTTAGATACATCTTTCATGATGCACTCAGATACAGTCAGTGGGGCTGAAGGAGATAAAAGAATTAAGGACACTGAAATACTTTTTTTCCCTTTCTTTTCCTGAGGAAATAAATTAAGTATATGAAGCAATGGCTATCTGTTACGAGAAATGCTGGAGGTGAAAGGTTTCCCCCATTCGCTTCCTTGCAGAAGTTCAGGGTGGATTGCTTGTGTCACACGTAGTAAACAGCAGATGGCTGCAAGCTTAAGGGAAAATAGCACGTATTTGACAACCTTATATTAAAACTAAATAAACCAGTTCTTCAACTGGCATAAAAAGGTGTCTGCGGCTTGTCCTGAGAAAATGTTTCTTTGAGTATCAGTGGGTGGTAGGAGACTTTACACACAGAGATGGAGCTGATCAATGCAATAAATATTTAACCTCTCCCAGAATATTCGCAGCCTGGATGTTGGTTCAACTTATGCCGGAGAAGAAGCTAACTTTGACATTCAGATCCCGGTGTCTGAGGGGTTTGAATCTGCTGTTATAAAGGCAGTCACTTGAAAGCTCTCCTATATTAACCCATCTGCTGAGAGAGAAGCCACCCACCAGAGCAGAATGAAACTTCTGCCCCTTGACAGTAAACAGGTATGAACTGTGAGAGCAAACGCTCTTTTTGCTGATGCTTACATTTGTTTTGACTATCTTAAGGTTCCAAAAAAAAGATCAAAATTTTGGAAGACAAGGCTGAAAGGTTCATGGAGCAGAAATTCCTGTTTCCTAGTCCAAGCAGCTCAGCCCATGTGGGTTTTGCCATCATACCCACCTTTTTCCCTTAAAGCTGCCTGTGGAAGCAGGAGGCATTCTGGATGGACTCCAGTAGGGAGCACTAGGAGGCTATTGCACATGCAGCGGCTGGGGAATTGCACTGAGATCAAACGGCTTGAGGATTAATTTGTTTCTGCTGTTTTGTCTTTTAAAGGTGACTGTATTAATCTAGAAAACAACAGTACCTGTTATGAGTGATCAAAGCTGTCATGTAAGAAATTGCAAGGAATTTTACATATTCAAGTTATCACCATGCTGGGTCAGACCACTTTCCTGAGAGAGGCACTTTAAATACAATTTCATTTTGAGAACACCCTACGATTGCAGCAGAATCATTCATAATGTGATTGGGGTCAGAGATTTTATCTCAAAGTATGTCCCGCTAGCGACTGGGTTTCGTGTGTTGTTGGTTGTGAGGAAGACTCTAATTACGTTTCCACGCTGTGTGGGGACTGGTTAACACAAAGAAATCTCGTCTCCTTTTGTGTTGTGCTCAGCCCAGCAGTTACTTTTGTTCTAAATTGGGCCTGGCAGCCTCTAGGGTGAATGATTGACATGTCAATGTGCTAACAGAAGCCAGAACCAATTCTCTTGTCTGACACCTCTTTTCCTCCTCCGAATATTAATGATGGGTGACCCAGCTGAATGAATGAAAAGTGCACACATCCCTTGTGGCTCCGTGCAGATGCTCAGAGATGACAGCAGGATTTGCCCAGGAGAGGACACAAGCCCATAAAGCCATCTGGTATTATGTAGTGAGCTTAATGTGTTCATTGACTCAGCCAAATGTTTGGTAAATCAAAAGTTGACAGGGAAGGATTCATAATATTTATGCCTAAAATACAGTCAAAACATCACAGAGAAAAATAGGAGTCCTAGATGAATTCCTAGAAAAACATAAAGAAGTACAGCTCAGATTTTGAGCTGGGAAGATGGGTAAGAAAAATATAAAAATATTTTAGTTAAATACATGTCAAAAAGCAGTGATTTGCTGTAAAAGTGCCTTCAGTTACCCTGTGATTGATTACAGATAGCACAGGTTATTGATGATCACCACAGGCTTTTATAATACAATTTCCCAAAACACCCAAATAAGCCAGCCTTGGAAGTCATTTTGCAGTCATTTGATATATATCAGTTCATTACTCTGATTTGGTTGAATCAAATAATTTGGTCTTTTATAGTCTGGATTATGTAATATTTATTGTGATATTACATACTAAGACTACTAAATGTGTACTCAGACTGTTAAGACTAGGTGGTATAATGCATAACCAAGGAACAGATTTCTTTATTTAATCATGTAAATTTTATTTATTCTTTCAATAAAATAGATTTTATAGTATATGATTTAAGATTTTCCACATAAATGTTTCTTTCATCTCTAGTATCTCAGCCAGTAATTCAGCCCCAATAGGCAACAAAAAATAAAATCCATATTAACATGCAATAGACTTTTTCTTTTTGTAAGGTTTAGATCTGGTTCAAAGACAAAAAAAATCTTTTCTCACTACATTTTGCATATCATATTTTTTATCTCCACTACAGTAAAAATGCAATCCATTTTCACCTTCAGTGCCTTCCTCATCTTTTGAGGATACTGTGGTTGAATACCCTTTGTATTTTCACAATATCCCAAAGATTGGCAATTCTTCTGCATCCATACAGGAGACTCATTGAGCAACTTTTGCACTGATTATTGCAAACCTTTTCCCTAATCACTTTCTCTGTTTTCTTTTATACTGTATGACAGCCCAGTCAGATTCACCTGGTTGTGTGAAACCATTTTGTCTTGCTCTTCAAATCCTTTTGTGTGACCCCATTTGATTACCTAATTCTGTTATTTCCCATCTTCCACATTCTTTCCTATTACCGGAAAGGCCCTTTGCAGTTTCCTTTTGTTTCTCAGCTGTTGATATTGCTCCCCTTTTTGCTTTGCAAGCCATATCTCTCACCTAACTTTGCTGTCTGAGACCTCTATGTCTAATTCAAACCACATCTTTTAGTTCCCCTATAGTTAGTGGAGAGAAAGGATACCTTCAGAGCACATTTATTTTGTTTTATCTCAGTCTAAGATAAACACCTAAGTTAATTGTGATGAATTGCCCTCTGGGTATTCTTTCCATACATGGGAAGTCTAGACAACCTGTTTAGTCCATACCTTACAAAGTAGGGAAAACAAATCCCAGTTTTAATTAGTTTGCCCAGAGTTTTCCCAAGTGCCTTATTCCCTTCTGTCTCAGTACCTTAACCTCCTCCCTGGAATCCATTTGATACCATTTTCTCCACCTAAGTGTGCTATTAAAATTTAAGCCTTCAAGGAAATATGTAAACTTGTATTGTAAACATCCACTTAAGAAAAGGAAAAAAGCTTAATTTTAAAATAATTTTTTGTTGACTTCACAATGCTTCATACTAAACTTTTGTTTGTAGGGCATTGGGATATTGCTGTGTTTCTCTGAG
This sequence comes from Ifrita kowaldi, assembly GCA_013398055.1. Classification (NCBI taxonomy): domain Eukaryota; kingdom Metazoa; phylum Chordata; class Aves; order Passeriformes; family Cinclosomatidae; genus Ifrita; species Ifrita kowaldi. Next base: position 469,019 of record VZRS01010906.1, on the reverse strand, counting down.
AGAGTGCCTTCCTGCTCTTGTTGGACAAAGGCTTTATTAGCAGAAGGGTGTTCAAGATTACAAATTAAACCAGCAATTTGCAACAGAAGCCTGAGTAACACCTGTTACAACAGTCCCCCAGAGATGGGGTACCCCTGATGGCCAGCACTGTCATGTGCAGACTGATGATTCAGGCCTGAGGTGGCTATGAGTTATTTAAACACAGCATGGGAAATATTTTTTTGTGTAAGTTATCTGTTTGAACAGCACCCCTTCACTATGTTACAGTAGTAAAATCAATAATTAAAAAAACCTGCCTGTAACATTTGGTTTTATACTATTTCAGAAAAAAATATCTGACAAAATGTTTTAAGTTAAAAAAATTCTTTACTCTTGCATCTTTAAAATAGTAGTTAATTTCTAAACAATTACAAAGACAATCACTCTGGGATTAGACCTTTGAATGACAAAATTCAGCTGCACGCACTTTTATTAAATTTTTCTGTTTTGTATGTAAAGTAATAACTAAATAATTGTGCCACAGAAACAGTAGGTCCAAGGTTCATAAAGAAAGTAGACCTGCACTTCACAGATTTATGACAACTCAACGACCAGTTTCACTGAAAAGCAAGAAAGAACTTTTCATCTGTTGTTTGCAGTCATACCGGTTGTGCCCTTCCAGCTTAAGCAAGACAAGATGATGATATCTTTAAATGATAAAATAATAAAGAAATTATTTTGTTAATATAGCTTCTTCTACTAGAATGAAAATTTATATAATAATTATTTTATTCCAAAGGGCATTAACTTGCTTCAGTAAAAATGTTTGGTTTCTCTTGTGCATACCAGTTTCAGCTTTGAAACTCACAAAAAGGGCTTAATTTCATGGAATCACAGAATGGTTTGTGTTGGAACGGACATTGGACATCATCTGGTTCTAACCCCCATTGCCACAGGCAGGGACACCTACTAGACCAGATTGCTCAGAGCCCCATCCAACCTGACTCTGAACACTCCCAGGGATGGGGCATCCACAACTTCTCTGGACAACCTGTTCCAGTGCCTCATCACCCTCACAGCAAAGAATTTCTTTCTAGTGTCTTATCTAAATTTAATCTCTCTCAGTTTGAGGCCATTACCCCTTGTCCCATCACTGCATGTGCTTGGGAAAAGTACCTCTCCAGCTCTCCTGTAGACCCCTTAGGTATTGGAAGGCTGCTCTAAGGTCTCTCTGGACAGGGAGCAGATTCTTCTGTAGGCTCTGCCTCTACAATGTTCAGCCAAAGTGGTTCTGGTGCTGGAAACTGAATAGAGATCATTGAGTTTTCTCACACTCATGTGGACAAATTCTGCCTGTGAAAAAGCAAAGTGGGTCTGTGTACATATCAATTCTTCCGGGTAAGCCACTCTCAAAAATGAAATACAAACAAAAAATCTGGCAGGAGAACAAAGTTCAGTCTGGGAAAGCCTTTCTCACAACAGAAAGTCCAGACCCCTCCAACAAAGAGAGTTAGCATGAGATTAGTGTCAAATTATTGAAGACTCAGCTGCATTGTTCCCATATTGAATGCTAAGAGAATTTGTCCTATTAGGATTGGATTTAGGGAGGTGGGAGTGGGGACAGGCTGAGTTTCCAGCTGCCAGGGCCCAAGCAGAGATACTGTGCAGGTGGGGAAGGTCTCAGGTGAATGGCAGGGGACATGCTGATAGTTGATGCATTTCCACCATGGAACGCACCTCTGTATCACTGGGATGTTTAGAATAAGATGTCAGGCTGTTTACTGTCTGCTTCCAGGGGAGACAAAGAATACCTGTTGCAGTAGAGAGAAAGGGATGCCCCCCAGAATGGAATTAAGACAGTTTCAAATGTCTGAACCACCAGAGAATTCCTTCTATTAAGTGAGACCTTAATTGTAACTACTGAGTTTGGTCTACTAAATTTTCCCCTCAGTATGTGCCATGCCTAAAGCAAAGGGAGTTACGACAAATCCATTCAAAAGATAAAAGGGTAAAGGACACAAAATCAGAAAAGGAAAAATGAGCAAGTGTGTATTATATAGGCTAGAGAGAAATGCTTCTTCCATACAATTTTCTGCTGCTCAGTAAATATTAATTAGGTTTGGTGTGGGGCCCTTTCAGGATATGAATGAATATATTAGCTATTGACAGCTATGAACAGACTATTTGGAGTTATAAATGGAAATAATTTATTTACTGGCATGATGAAACCTGGAAACCTTTAGTGAAAGACAGCAATTAAGGGACACAGTGCTAAAACTGCCAGAGGGAAGGGAAGAAGAAATGTTACTGAAAAAAGGGTCTGTTATCCTACATTTCAAAAGGAGTAAACATGAATGATAAAACCTGCAGCATGGATTTAAGGTTAGGGATTGAAGGGAGATAAGGAGCTTAAGCCCGCTGCATCAGCACCAACTGGTGCTGCGCAGACGCTCCTGTGGCATCTGATGAGGCTGAGTTTGTGTAACTGCACAGGACACCCAGGCACCAGATAGGGAAAGGAAAGCAATCACTTTATCAGCTGGGCACACCACAAACTATGGCTTTCCAGTTTCTCCTTCAGGTTAAGTAAGAGTAATGAGAGCTTATCAGTGCCTTGATTAGACACAAGGCCAAGCATTATCCTTTTGCTGGCAGAATTGACCTTTATAGTGAAGAAGTGGTCCTGCCTTCGCTTACCTAAGTGTGTTGCTTTTATTTACAACTAAAGTCAGTACAAGAACCACTGTGAACATTGCTACTCAGGTGGAAAGCAGATTATTTCAAATGTTAATTTATATTTATTTCTAAGTAGAAGAAATCCTACTTCAACCAAAAAAACCTCTTAAATCCTACATAAGCAATGAACAAAAACTGCTTAAAAAACCAATTTTTTTTCTTTTCTTTTTTTTTTTTTGATTAAACTGGTGTAATTTTGGGAACAGATAGGGTCTCATTCAAGGGTGCAGTGTCTCAGTTTCATGAGTGTCTTCATGCTAGCAAAATTCTTAACAATAAATTACTCAGAATATAAGTTCTGCTTGAGTAATGTTTATAGAAGCAGGCTCTGGGTTTCTCTGCTGACTGTGCTAACAAGAGTGTCAGCTGTGATTTTGCTTCTTGTGATATGGATTAGATCCAAGCTGAATTTGACTTTTTTCCAAGTCAATTATGAATTATCTGAGAACCAAAGCAGCCAAATGAAATCACCCTGAACTTGAAAAAGAAATTAAATTGCTTGTATGCTCAGGAAAGAACAGAATCTTGCTATTTTTAAGAGGTAGGAAACAAATATTTTTGTGGCTTGGGTTGTTCTTAAGAAGATGCTCAGATATTCTGTTGAAGAGCAGTCAGTCAAATAAAGAGAAATGGAACCAGAGAGGAAGAAAATATGCAACTGAACATTTTCATAGGCTAAGTATTGTGTAACATTTCAGGCCATGTACTACAAGCATGTTTCCTTATGCAAATAAAAAAACCCCAAGCAACAAACCAGCAGCACTCCGAAAATCATGTCTTGGGGCCTTGATGTTTGAAACAGCTGTGTAGCTTGGGTTCACCATAGATGAGGAAACCAACTGCTGTTTCCTTCCCAGCTCTGATTTGCTCTGTGCCACACCACTTTCCTACCTCAGGTTTTACTGTCGGTACAACTGGAATAAATAAGGTGTAAGGCTTAATGTTAACAGATTTGAAGAACATGCATCTCTGACTAAAATAATTTTAATCTCACCTAGCTGCATGGGTAGAACAAGATGAAACAACAACAGATGTCTTCATCCCACCCATAGTGCCATTTTTGTTGTCTGCCACTCTGCCACTGCAGAGCAGGTGAAGTATTCTACAGTACTTTCTATTCTGAACATGGGCCAAATGACTGAAAACTTGTTGAGAGATCTGTAAGTGAATTGTGTTGTGTCAACAATTTTTGTACATCCACAAAGATAAAGATCCAGTTGTAGCAAGAGCTGAAATAAATGACGATCCATCCCAGCTGAAGGGAGTGATAAAATGTCCTTGGACTTTAGTGGGTGAAATTTTTATTTTAAAATGCTTTTTTAATTAATTTGGTTTGGTTTTGTTCTTTCAGTGGAACAAAAATGTGAGGGAAACAAACAAATTATATTCCACCTTCAGTTTAATTTATGAATCCATTGAATGTAGTTTACTTTCATTTTATTTCTTTCATATGATACTTATAAGTGGAGTTTTATTGATCATCTTTTTATCATCCTCTCTGTGTTTTCCTGGGAATAGATCTGCTTCAAAATCAGGCAGATATTGCAACTGTCATCAAATATTTAATGATTTTTCTAATCCTTGTGTCTTGAAATAATTCTGAATAAACGATTTATGTGTCCATTAGAACATTATTGTTTGCTCAGTGGCAAATGAAAGTTCAAATAATGCAAGTGAGGTAGAATATTGAGAGATTTTAAAAGCCATTATTTTTCACAAGTTGAATTACTAAACTGTTATTTTATGAAGCTGTATTTATTAAAATTCCCCCACCCCTTGTGTATTGGGCTATGATACACATTTTTCTCTTCCTTTGTTATGCACAAAATGTCACCAAAGTTTATTACAATTTAAATTTTGGTTTTATCATCAAGAAATTATTGCTTTATTTCCCTTATGACCCTCATATAATCATCTTTTCTTATTATTTGGCTTATCATTGTTAATGGCAAAATTTCCTAATATTGAAATAAATGGATTTTCAGCTATTGAGTAGTTTATGTCACATGAAATGACCAGAAAATACAGTTCAGGAAGGCTGCACTAAACTAAATTTCCTCTGTCCACAGATGCTTCCTAGTAATAGATACTCATTTTAAAATTCATTCTGTGCACTAAAGAAGAACTAATTATACCAGTAATATCCAGGTAAAAATGCCAGGATTATGGCAGTGATCCTGCTATTATAAGAGGAAGACAGTACAGACCAGCACCAGTAGCAGCATTGATTTATGTGCAGATACGTTGTGAAGAAAAGTATGTTGTGAAAAAGAGCCAGTTTTCACATCCCCAGACCCAGTCAATTCTATCACTGGAATGGATTTTATGTCTTGGTCATTCAAGACACCCTTTTGATTTCCTTGGAGAGTAAAAAGTTTAAGAATAAAAGATTCTTTCACTCCAGATTACCAGAAATTTTGCCTGGTCCAAAAGGAGGAGAAGTCTGTGTGAGGTGGGATCAAATCCTTATTTTTATTCTGAGTGAAAGAGTCCATAAATAAGGATGGATACCTCTTGGGCTAAAGTTTTTTATTATATCTATCTATCTGTCTATCTGTCTATCTGTCTATCTATCTATCTATCTTTAATGTCATCAGTTTCTGAGTGAGGGAGTCTGAGAGACAGTAAAATAGCACGAAGTCTCCTACATTCCTGCATTCCTGTTCTATTTGGGGGTAATGAACATAGCAAGTTTTTCTTTAGAGTCTCTCAGTCCCAGTAATGTGATGATCAGTTTACAGAAGCTGAGAAGACCTCCCCGCCATGGGCTTGTGCTGTTTAGTTCTCATTCTGCCAAGATGTTTGTGTAATGATTTTCTGCTGAACTTGTTCAGTGAACAAGTTTTACATGCAGGCTGCAGGTCACATTGCTTGTGCTGTCCCCTTCCAAACCAAAAGACAGATGGTAGCCAAAAAGATACCCAAAAGAAGCAACCAAAGGCAGAGCCTGGCAACCTTGTCTAAGATTTATGGAGGATGAGAACAGTAATGCTATGAGGCGAATGACCCCACAGTAAAAATTGCTTGGCTCCTAAAGGGAGCCTTAAAAGGGGTGGACAAACACCAACCTGTCACTGCTTTTCAAGAGGAAGCCAAAGAACACAGTGAGGACTCACAGTAGCTGTTGTTCCTTTCCTCCTGGGCTGCACACAAGAAATCCTGGGCATACAGCTACCTCTTGGCACATTCCTCGTGATTCTTGTGAGTGTTTCGGCTTGAGAAGATGAGCAAGTGCCACCTGTGACAGATGTCACTTCTCCTTCCAGAAGGTCTCACCCTGAGTCTAGTTGCATTAACTGCTGAGACAACCATGAACATAACCTAGGCAAACAGTCTATGGAAAGGCAAACATGAGGAGGTCTTGCTACAAACACAAGGAATTGCTTCAGAGCAATTTCATGCTATTTCCTTAATTCATTTTTGAACCGAACAGGGTGAGGTTTTTTACTTATGTTTTTTAAAAGCAGTCCTCAACAGGGAACAACTAAGAACATGGATGTGGAAAAGTAAGGTTTGGGAAAGCGAGAAGCAACTGTAGCAGCTCCTGAATTCATCAGTGCTTCAAAAATGGCTGCTCTCACTACTGGGCAGTGGCAGATGCTCGTTAGTTCATTTTCTTGTCTTTGGCTTTCAACTTGATTCCAAAATTTTCTTGAAAGCTGCCGCTCATGATTCTTGGCAGTACAGTGGTAAACAAGAGACTGTAGAGGATGACCCTTATAACTGATTAGAGTATACATGTTCACTGAATGAACATCAATTGAATATTACAACTATACTTTTGGTTAGGTCAAAATCAAAGTTAGTAACAGGATGTTAGGAGCAAGAACGGAGGGGTGGGTGGATGGATGGATGGATGGATGGATGGATGGATGGATGGATGGTTTTTCATAATCCGCCAGGAAAGAATAAAACACATAATAATCCTGGTTTTTGCTCTTAGACTTTTCTGTGCTTTTTCCTACCCAGTGCTCAATTTTTTTTTCCAAACATGGTCAATCCTTTTTGCTTCATTGTTTCCCCCTGTAAGTATTCAAGTTTATCCAAACAAAGGCAGTACAAGGGACCTAGAGCATTTCTGCATCTCTTGCTGCAGGAGCTGCTGTCTGAAGCCCTATTTCTAAATCCAAGATTTACTTTCATTCTCTGTCAGACAGTGTTGATTACCGAGTTAGAGAAATTGATTCATGAGGAAAGGTTAAGGAGCTAAATACAAATAGCTTGGCTGCACGATGACTAAGACAGATGGGAGCATCATAATAGGCTGCAGAGTACGATTGCACTGAGAAGGAAGGGCCTCTGGGGAAAGACATAAAACATAATCTGGCTCATTTTGAGTCTTCCAATTGTCACCAGAACCATTATGGTGAAAAGGGAAGCAGGTGGCTGCTTTACATACTGTTTTGAATTTAAACAAGTCTCAGCAGAAGCACTTAGTCAGTTATGGGTTATCACAAGAGTGCAATATTTGCCCTGCTCCTTTAGATCAAAGCTCTATCCAGCTGCAAATCCTGCCTCCTGCAATGCCACGAATCTGAAGCTCTGGAGCTGAGCAAATATGCAGGGTTCCTCCCCTTGGTCTTCTCCCAGTTCCCAGCAGTTTGTGGCGTAGGGTTTTCTTGAGGTTTTATTAAGACCATTACATCTAACAACTACAAATTAACCCAGCTCTCCATTATTCCTCTACTTTTAAGCCCATTATTATTTTTGACATTGGAAGTGATTTCCCCAGTTTAGTTATGCATGGCATGCAACTGTTGTCTAATCAGTAGACTGTGTGTTCTTGGCTGTTATTATTAGTATTGAAAGATTCAATGGTTGTTTTTTCAGTCTTACAGAAAAAAGGCTTTATTTCACTTGCCTTTTTTCTAGGCTGTGTGGTCATGGCCTGTGTGGTCACTTTTCTTAAATTCCTCCCCTAAACAGCTATTCCACACTTCCCGTTATGCTTGTTACCTTTTTTGGTCCCCTTTTAAAAATCAACTGTATTAACTGTATAATGTACTTTCATTATATTATATATCTGGGCTGCACCCAGTGTTCTAGATGTGAGGCTGTCATAAACTGTGATTTGTGGATTTTTTGACTGCTGCTGAGCAGGGACGACATTCACAATGCTATACTGTGACACAGCATATCTTTCCTACATAGTGGTAATAAATCATATTCTGTTTGTGTCAGTGTGGTTGTTTTGTCCCAGGTGTTTTACCTTGAAGCACTAGATGTTGAAAATAGGTTATTTTCTCTCCCAGTCTAATATTTGGAGATGTGCAGCAGGGGGAGATAACTATTTTACTTCTCTGTCAGCAAGTATAAGAAAAAAATATTTTTCTTTCCTCGTCCAGAGTTAAGCTTTCATGGAGATGGTGGATTTTAAAAGGGTAACTCTTGCCTTGGTCCAAGAGCCAGAGCCATGGCATTACTGGACAGGCAAGAATTCTTATTTACACTATTCTTTCTCTGTGTACAACAGCTGGCTGCATTCAGGAGCAGTTATAATGTGAGAAAGATGAAGAGTGGAGGATTTGTATAGGTAGAAAAAGAGGAGAGAAGGAGCAGATTTGCAGAGGGGAAGACAACAACAGAGAAAAGGCAAGTCCGTTCACTGCAGCAATGCTTTTTGTAAAATATCCACAGGTTGGATATTTGTGGGATGCACAGAGCATTGGTAGGTTTAGAAGCTATTCAGCACAGCTATAAAAGTTCAATTAAAGCCGTGTACAAGTTGCCTGAATTTGCAAGGAGCTTTATCAATAAGTGCACAAACCTTTTATTTTGTAATGAATATAAGCTAGAGAGTAGCATACATGATTTCTAAAATCTCTCCGATAAAACCTCTTTGAAACTGAAAGGACTCCAAGTTCCTTTTGCATCGATACCTTCCTAAACAAGCAGGACCTGTAGAAGAACATTTTATCGCTAAAAATAAACAGTTTCTCTTCAAAGATATTCACAAGATTAGAAGAATACAGGAATCTGAGAAAAAGTACATTAGTATACATACATAGTTTGTGCTATTCAGTAGCTGTCATACTATATGCAAAAAGTGATGTTCAAGCAATTAACATATTAATGCTAACATCTCAAACTATAATTTAACTGAAGCTTTATGGCTGAGACACAATAAAGATAAATTGTCAGGCACTCACTGTTCTTTAGGAAATGTAAAAAAGAGAATGTAACTTGAATATGACATGGTGCTCATTTCACTTTATAATCTTCAGAGGCTTTGCAGAAAAAACTCTCAAATATCTATATTTTGATCCTTATGTATGTAAAAGGATATCTCCTATTGTTATGATTGTGAGCTGGAAAGCCACAGCTGGATGAAAAAAGATTTCCCTAAGTAAAAACAAAACACTGCATAGTGTTTGTACTAATATGCAAAATTGTTCATGAAAAGCGCTTTTCATATGAAATCCTAATTATAAATTATGATTTTCAACAAAATCATGACATGAATATAAACACACGGTCAAAATAATGCACTTACATTGATAGTACTACGGCAGACATTGTGTGTAAGATTTTCAAAACTGCTGACAAGCAACTCTGGGTAATTTTGTAAAAACTAATAGAATTACACCTTCACATTCATGAAATACACTATAAATATGGATTTTATCCAAACATTTTGACATCCATTTTTAATGAACTCTCCCCCACACAGTGCAAAAGGGACATTTATAACCTAAAAAAAAAAAAACCAACCTACCAAGCATTTAGTTGCAGGGTATCAACTGCCACTTATGACAAACTGCTTTCTCTACGTCTCTGTTTTCCTGTAATCAAATTACAAATGGAGGTCATGGGTTTTTTCATAATATGTCATTGGATTCAGAGAGAGCCACTGTAATTTGATATGCTCTAAATTTCTGTGCTTTCTTTCCCTATCTAGCCTAGTGAGGAAAAAGACAAATGTAACACCATTTCCAGATTTTTTCTTTACTTTAGAGGGAAATTTATCTCTACCAACCTGGATGTCTTTAGCATTATGATTTGGATTTGGAATGGTGAATTAAGACACTGATGAACATGAAACCTTTTTTTACATAAAGGAAAAGATGCATGAGCTATTTTTCTGTTTTGCTCTCTGGGAACAATTCCAAGCTCTCCTGGTTCATATACAGCACTGAGAAATAAGAGAGTTTGAATACTGAATGCAATCACTTTCCTTTTGCAGTATATTTTTTGTGGTGTCCCTCATTTTCAGGATTCATGGACTTCATGATAAAGAAAAAAACCCCTAAATATTACTTTGTAACTTCCATTTTAAAACCACTTGTACTTTTATACAATGCTTCAGAAGGAAAAATAGCAAAGCTGCCTTCTAATTGATGTCTTTCATGTTCCTGGAACTAAAAGAAATGCTGAAATACAAGTGATATTGGAATACATTTGTTTATGCCATATCCAGGATTGGCTTAACTTTTTAACTCTTATGATTTTTTCTAATGTTCTTGCTAATTCTTTTCTGTTTGACAGAATATCAGCCAATAAATGAGGTCAAAGGAATCAATTATCCACTGTATCACCACAGTATTTTGTGTATTTAATTTTTGCTCTAGACAAAGTCATGTGCTGTTCTACTTCTTTTCTTGTGCATCAGGCTTACATTACTCATCTTTGCAGCCAGTCCCCTAAAAGTGTAGCCTATTTGTCATCTCTCATTTGCACTGACAATATCAACAACTGTTTTTGCTAAACCCACAGTTACGGCCTCCATTAACTTAAATTTACTGACAAGTATCTTGTGTTGCCCTCTTTCTTGGAATAATACAATTTTTAGATTACATTGGGATTTTTAAAAATTATTTTTTCCAGATCTATGTTAAAAGCATCTTTACTGCTCTTTTTCAGTCTCTCTTTTGCAAGTGGTGACTACCAAAGCCTACAAGAATATTTAGGCCGCTGCCAGCTTTTTCCATTGACCTTTGCATTGAAATGCTGAATGTCTTTGCAAGGCTCAAAACATCAGCCTGGCTGACAATTGCAAACAAAAATCAGAGTCAGAGCAAAGCGACTTTCTTTATGAGCAAAACACAAAATTGCAGTAAGAGCAAGTGCTGGTGAATGTATTGGATGAGACTGAAAGAGCCAAGGGGAAGTACCTTGGAGCATTGCTTTTAAAGCCAAGTTGTCGGATGTGTTAAGTTTTCAGTGGAATCTGGGGAATTCAAAGGAGAACATGCTGCTGGCATATTGACCCATGGGCTGGCCGAGCCAAACAACCCTCGAGGTCTCAGGGTCTCGTTTAATAACTTACAGGACTAAAAAGCACTCGCTGGGACAAAAGACCCACGTCTCTAAGAAAAGATGTTTGTTTTTTCTTTCCAGGACTTTCTCAAGCTTAAAGACAAGCACTTAAAAGACTGAGCACTGTTTTCAGTGTCCAGCTTTACCGCAAGCAAGGCCAGACAGATCCACTTTGGCTCAGGGAACAGTAATTAGTTTTTCTACCATAAAAGCAGCTCATTCAGCTCCCTTTTCCTGAGATACAGAGAAGCAGTTTTTCTCAAGCAAAGGGAACTTACTTGTCTGTATGTAAATGCATTGTATTTTTCCCTGAAGTTTCTTTTCAAAGAAGCACTTGCTACAAACAAAACTCATTAGTGTTTGCAATATCTAAAAGGATCAATAAGGATTTGGATTTTGAATATATTTGTCTGACTGCTATTGAAGCTGCATGCAATGTTTATAACCTGAACTGAAAGATCCTGACAGCTATTTTGGTAGTCGTGGAAGACCAAGGACATGAAGTGAGCTGGGATGGATGCACAGTGGGAAGATTCTGAACCTGAGGCTGCTGCTCTTGGGGTGCTGAGTAATGAATAGAACTACAGTGAGTGTGCTTTCAGAGTCAGTGGCCTCTTTTCCAATGGTTTTGGTGGAAATCCCAGTCAATCTCTGGGAGGAATCCCATGTAAAAAGATGTTAGCATTTGGTCTTCATCTTGTACTTACACACACAGTGACATCACATGAACAACATGAAAACCCTGGGAAAGATGCGACTTTATCTAAGGGGGGTTAATTTCACCTAATGCTAGTAATCTAAAAGGTCAGTATCTCATCTAAGCTCATTGTCTGGTCTCCTTCTTATCAGCAGGAAAGGCAGCAAGAGAGAACCTTCTCCGAAAGGTGATCTATCCTACATACCTTAGACATCCATCTCAGGATGGAGTGGGTGAGTTGCCTGGAGATGCCCCCTTTTCCCCCCGTGATTAGACTAGGCAAATTTAATTTCCCCTGTGATTCTAGGCAAGATTTAAATTTCTGACTAAATTTTCTGACCAAAACTAAGTACACTGAACCCCAGGGATATCTGTCTAAACAGCAGAACACATTTTGCTGTGTTTTCTATCATAGTAACTTTTCATACCATGCATTTGTACCATTCAGTCTTCTACAACTATCTAAGGGGGTTGTAGTGAGGTGGGTGTTGGCCTCTTCTCCCCAGTAACAAAAGTTGGGATGAGTGGAAATAGCTTCAAGTTGTGCTAGGGAAAGTTTAGGTTGGGTATTAGGAAAAATTTCTTCACAGAAAGGGTTGTCAAGCACTGGAACAGGCTGGTAAGCGTAGTGGTTGAGTCACCAGCCCTAGAGGTATTTAAAAGATGCATAGATGTGGTGCTTAGGGACATGGGGTAGTGGTGGCCTTGGCAGGACTGGGTTAATGGTTGGACTTGAAGATCTTAGAGGTCTTTTCTGATCTAAATGATTCTATGATTCTGGGATTTTGGTTATATTATTGCTTATAAAATATTTTAAAACTATTCTTGCACTTTGTAAATTTTTAAAATTAAAATTATAGGGAATACAATAATAATATTGATTTTTAACTTTATTTAGCTTCTTAGTTGGATTATGTAGTGTGTTTTCATGCAGATAAAGGCTTAACAGGAAGTAAAAAATATTGTGATGTGTGGAACCAGGCAAATTATGCTTCCAGGTGTCAAAAAATACAGAAGACTTGTTTATAAAAGTAAAGAAAACGTTCCTCTTTCTAAGCAACACATAAATATATCCTGTCGTCTACTCTAATAATTGCAAGATCTCTGGAAGCCTTCAGGCATTTTACAAGCAATACAAAGGATACAAAGCATTACAGCAATCATGTTTCCATTTTTTTTTTTCTCAAAAAAGCTCATCTGTTTCATTTTCAAATAGGTGTGATCCTCCCTTAGGCTGACTGTGATGTACTCAAGGTGGGTTTTGCCATTCGCTATGATAGGACACAATTCCAGATAATCAGTCTGTTGCTGCAGGCAGCCCAATGTGGGCAAACTTGGGAAACCGAATTTACTTTCCATTGTCATGTGCTAGCAGACAGACTCAGGTAAAGAGGCAAGTGATGCATACCTGGATCAGGCAGTGGGAGGACAGAAAGTGTGCTATACAGCTGCTTGGTGGATGGGATCATGGTTGGGAATGATCACCAGCAACTGGTAAGGCAAATGAACATAGAAACAATAAAAACTAAAGACCAGGGGAGTCTGTGCAAAGCCTGATTAAACTTCTGTGGGTTTTATGCCTTCTAAAGGGTAAAGGTGTAAGCAGGCAGTCTCCCGTGGAATGGATATGAGGGGAGTGAACAAGCTGTGGCTGGACTCCAACAAACTACTGGCATTTTGGCTGCGGTTTTTGAGTTCTCAAAGGCCACAGGGGTAGGGTCTGTCCTGAGAACCCACAGCCACGTGCTCTGGTTGGTCCACAAAGTAGTGGTGTACACTGGGCCACCTGTGTATCTGGATCTCTTCACAGCAGTGTTGTAAAGAACCTAGAGTTGATCCCAACCCTATCACCTCACATCATACAATTGGTGAAATACTTTATAGATCAATAGCTCAATCCAGTGATTGAGTATCAATCCTTTGATACCTCAAAGGGCATCTCTGATGACTTCAGTAGTGCCATAGTCATGCTACAGATTTGAAAACGGAAATGGTATAGAAGCTACATCTGAACTGGGAGCATCAATGCTCCATAGACAACTATGTATTCCTGGACTCCTCAGCTTCCAGGGTGAGGGCCATGGCTATTATCTCCAGTCTCATGAGCTGTCTCAGATGTTACTTTTTATAAGCATCCAATTTATGCAAGAATCCACATTCCACTGACTTTGAAGTGCCTGGAGTACTGACCTGTATCATTTCACTGGTAGCAGGAAGAATGGGGACAGAAGAGGCAGCAGTAGCTATGACTCTCAGAGGGGGATAGTTATTACATTCTTTGAATGTTTAAGTAATAAAATAACCACTGTGATCAGTTTAAAAATGTATAAAAAACCACTTGCCTTCAGGAAAGTAATGTTCAACTTTCATTTCCTCCAGAGACAAATATCAATTCAGAGGAGCAGGAGAAGATAGAATGGAATGAACCAGGTTACTGTAAGACTGTGGGGTCATCATCATGTAATTCTATATATTGTTGCAAAAGCTGGAATATTAAATCTCACTGGGTGGAGAGATGGATGCAGTCCAAGGGTAACCTAGAGGGAAATAAGATTGAACTAATGAAAGTCTGCTCTCTCAGTAGTATGTAAAGAATGTCTCCAATATTGTGCTCACTAAAATAGTGTCTCTGGGCAATGTGAGAATAATCACAGGTAGAAATTACACTTCCTTCCTAAAATCACATGAAGAAGAATAAAAATTGTGCCTGAGAAAACGTGATCTGTAGACTTCAGCAAGCTGTCTCACTCTTAATGACATTTGAGTATCTTCTGAGATTTCCTGACATAATGAGATTTTAGGCTGGGTTAGAGGATGTCTTTATTTCCTTGAATTTTGTGGAACTGCTGATTACCATCTGATTTTCTTCCCTGTTCATATTTGGTTTTGTGGAGGTTCTTCATTGAAGTTGTTAAAAGAATATATTTGACTACATCTCTTTTGACAGAGCTATGAGATATACTTTCTTTGAAAAAATTAACTAAAGTTTACTCAGGTGAAATAACCCCTGAGGATTATCCCTTCAATTTTCAAGCCAAGACTAGAACAGTAAATTTCAGGATTCTCCTTAGGAACTAGAACTTATGGGAATTAATATTATCGTAAGGCAAAGATCACAGGATCACAGAATAACTGAGATTGGCAGGGACCTCTGGATATCATCTACCCCAGCCCCTTGGCTCAGAACAGGGCTGGACAGACCACAATGCTCAGGATCCCTTTATAAATACCTGCTGACTATGCCCAGTCACCTCCTTGTCCTCAATATATTTGGAAATGGTTTCAGGATCAGTTGCTCCAGGAGCTTCCCTGGGTGAGAGGTGATGCTGAAAAACCTTTAGTTCCCATAATCCTCCTTCTTGCTCCACTTGAAGACAGAAGTGGCATTTTCCTTCTTCCAGTTCTCAGGAAGCCTCTCCCAATTGCTATGGCTTTCATAGTGGCCTCTTGGTGATATCTGCCACCTCCCTCAATGTTTGTGGGAGAATGGACTTGTGCATGTTCAGTTTGTTCAAATGTTCCCTAACCTGGTCTTCTTCCATCAAGAGCAGTTCTGCCTTCTTTAACCTCAGGAGTGAGATAACTTTGATTCTGGCACTTCCAGCTGTATCAGAGACATGCTTTGCTTGCACCTTAATAACTCTTATTGCAATAGTGTGCATGTTTAGCCCATTCTGACTCAGATTTTCAGCCTGTTGGCTGACGTGGCTTACAGATCACATCTATCTTCATATTCACACTTGTAGACTAGACTGATGAAAAAAAGAAAAATACTGAAAACAGGAAAAATAACTTAGTATTTTCCCCACAAATTTTAGAAGTGGGCTAATAAGACACTAGTTAGGTGCATGTGTACATTTTTGATAAAGGAAATGGTCAAAAAAGCTGTATCAAATTGGCCTAGTTTGAGAAAAAATTCAGGGTCATGGTTTCAGCTAGAGGAAAATACTTGAATGACAGGATGATGAGGCATCTAATTTCATGGACATCTGAGCAGAATTAATAAACTTGAACTAATTGTTTGATGCCATGTGGTGACTTCCTGGACCGATCTATAAAAATTTCTTGATTAGTTGCCACTAGTCATATAAGTGTGTTTGTTCATCTTACTGAAGATGTTGTGGTGAATTATGCTTTGTCTCACTGAGTGCCACTGTTGGCTACACCACTGTACCATGCTATCCACTGCAAAAAGACACCTCAACCCCTCTTGAAAAAAGCATTTAACATTGTCTTTGTCAGATCTGTTTTATACCCTAACCCATTCCATTTTATCCTTCCTGACTATATTACCATTTATTTCCATAATGCATAGGTGAAATATACTGCTCCATTTCTTTTTACAGATCATAAGACATCTTGGTAGCAGCCCTCTCAGGTCTACCAGACCCCTGTTCTGGTAAAACTCTCCCAAATGGAAGTTCCTTCCTAGAAATGACAAGTGTTTTAATGTAAAGTTACTTGCAGTGCAATATGATAACATCTTTTGTGCCCTTTCCAAAGGAAGGCGTGTGTACACCTCTCTCCCTAACAAGTCACAGGCATTTGAAATGGGAATGTAGAACAGAGACATTGTTTACTGGCTCATTTCTAGAAAGGACAATTTAAATATATTTCCTCCTTCTTGTCCTACAGTAGTATTTCAGATATGTCATTATCCTGATGTTTGCAAACTGATCAGTATTGACAAGAAGTAAGTGTGAGCGGAGCCTCTACCACCAGAAGGTTTTGATTCCAGATGAAATGCTAATGTGTCCTGATAAAAACCCCAGGTATATGTCCTTGCATATAACTTACTTTCTCAATGTTCTTGTGCTACACTGCAGTCTAGAATGGTATCCTTGAGCTACTTTCAGCATACAAAATGTTATATACTATGTTACATATCCACATAATGGATAAACATGTCCTGGATTGATCAAAATCATAGTATGTGTTCCAAACGTTGCCTGAAAAAGATTGAAGTAAACCAAATTTAAAGATTCACTGACTAATTTAGGACAAAAACTTTGGAAAAACATTGGCAAGCATTGCTGCCATCACTTTTACACTAGGCATTCATCCTCCTCTGATTACATGAGACCTTATTGTGTCCCATTTGCCTTGAGAGTTAAGAATTTTGATTATGGACTGTGTCAGCCCCTTGCCCTTGCAAGATGTACTGCCTTTAAAACAGTGTGTGCTGAGAAAAATCCCAAGAATCCTATACAAATGAAGAATGTTATAGCTGCTCCCTTCCAAATGTTCTGGAGCTTGGGATAACCTACAGTTTGCCTACTGGGCACTACACCAATACTAAAAGAGAAAGATTTCAAGCACATTATAGGACATGAACCAGATAGATAATCTAAAAGTCTAGAAGTACTAAAAAAGAAAAAAAACCAACACCACCCCC
>VZRS01010906.1:436334-451934 GCA_013398055.1 Ifrita kowaldi | reverse complement strand
AAAAAAAAAGAAAAGCCATAACACTTAACTAGTCTGTATCCTTTTGGGCAGGATTTTCCAAGGAGAGTTAATTTCTCTGCACAGAGAAAGAGCCTAACTCCTCATCATGCCCAAGAAATTCTCCTTCCTCAGTTTTCCCTCTACTTCTGTAATCTAGCTGTGCTAAAGGACACCTATAAGAGTCAAGTGTCAGCTTGAGACCAGCTAGGAGAAAAAACATTGAAATGGAAAAGTGCAGTTTTGCAATTAAACTTAAGTCTCTCCTTTTGCATTGTCTCCTTCATTTCTCTTTCTATAATTCTGCTTGTATTATTCTGACAAGGACTTCTGTAAACTCCCAAGATGCCAACCAGAACCTGACAAGAATGGTGGCAAAAATACTTAAAGCACAAATTCTTTTGACAGACTAACAGGAGTCTGTTGTCTGCCGGAATCACCTTTCATTTTTCCTGTGTGCATTTCTTCTGCTTTGCCCTCCGCAGACACCTCAGCAACAGCCTGAGGGTGTCAGGCATAATTCTGCAAAGACATGGAGAAGGAAAAGAAAATGCCAAGTGTCAAGTCTATCCCATGGCCTCCCACTACTACATAAACTGAAGAGAGAAATCATGGGAAAGTGTCCAGTTAGCTCCTCAAGTCTTGATAAGTTTAATTGATTTCCAAGTGTTTTCATAGCTACACTGGAGAGATATGTGTGTTTAGGATACAATCAAGTGTTCACTGAAATCAATTAGACTCTTTATACTGACTTCAGTGGGCTGAAGGTTGACTCTGGTTTCCATCATGAGAGTTCAGTAATATGCATTTTTAAAGGATTGATACAAAACTCGTCATTCCACTAGCACGTAAAAAAGAGGCAACAAGGGACATTCTGAAGTTTTGCATTAGAAACACAAGATCAGTAGGGCATGAAAGCTCATGTATGTGCTCTTATATAACAATAAAAGAAGATTTTTTTTTTCTTGTACTTACTGATGATGTAATTTCTACTGTTACTGATCCAAGTGCTTTATGTTGTTCTTCTGAAGAAAATGTTCGCTGGCATCACGAACCCTGATCATTCAGTTATATTGCCAGCTAAGTCCAAGCAGTAATGCTCAAAGGAACTACAGATCAGCACACTCTGAAAAAGGGTAACAATCCAAAGATAAACCACTGACTTTGATAGAAACTAAATCAAACTGCAGCATTTAGCTGACATATCCCTTTGAATTTTTGTCATTCTGAGTGGGTTTTATTTTAAAACGGAGACTCTCCAGAGCTGGAAAGCTGACATTCTGCATCTGTGTCCATGCTGTTTGACATTCCTATCATGGCAACTTACCTTCACTGCCATTTGTCACAAATGCTGATGTGGATATGTCAGCTGTCTATGCAGATATGTCATGGGGAAAAAAACCCAACTGAAATAAAAGTAGATGTCAATAAAGAAACAACGATGTTTTTGTGAGCATTGTATTAAATTAGTTGATGTTGTCTTTGCTTACTCATCATCAGCAGCTGGAGCTTACATGACAATGAGTTGTAGTATGAGGTATGATGTTCCACAGGTTTGAAAGGTCAAGTTTAATTTTCCAAGCATCTGTAAGTTTATTTTCAACACTTCAATGGCAAATCAAATTCACTTGACCAAACTTGTCATATAAATAACTCACAGTACTGAAGATAAAAATTCTGAGTAAAACTGGGGAAATCATAGTCCCTACTGGGTAAAAAGAGCTAGCACACCCTGGAAGTCAGAAGCAGGTGGCTTGAGTGGTCACAGCATTCTTAAGCGGGAGCTTTTCTAAGTAACCACATATTTTCAGTAGGAATAATTCTAATGTGCCTAACGTTATTTGGCGGTTTAATATTTATTATTGTATAACATTTGTGGAAGGAACTGCACAAGAGGGGAAAGAGTGCAATGAGTCAGATTCCATGCAAAAATTTTGGCACTGGCTTTCACTAAGTAACTGATCACTTTGAAAAGGAGAGAATCACTTTGAAAAGCACTTGGCTTTTGTGAAGTCTGAATGCAAATGGTGCCATCCACTCAGGATGATGCTCAGGGGATCTGGGGATCACTTCCTTGTGGCTGCTGACTTCAGTACAGCCATCACCATTATGACAATTGTCATAAGTTGGGAGTCCTCTCACATGGTGTAGTGGATTTGATGTGGGATGTGCTGCCACAAAGGAATGGGGCCCATAGGGCCAGTGACAGGTCTGCCCTGTTTTCCTCAGCCAGGACTTACTGCCTTTTGGAGTTGATAGTTATGATGCTTATTGTAGTGACACACAGAGTTAAGAAACTGGGTGTAAATTACCTCAGAAAATACAGCTGACAAATCTTTCTGAAGATCAGGCATTTTATTTAAAAAGATCTTTTTTTCCCTAACTTTAATTACACTATAATATTGACTCGTGCATTATCTTTTTCTTTCTTCTCAATTTTCCTTTTCTCATTCTTTTAATTTTCCTTCACCTTCACTCCTTCTTTTCCTGTGCAAGCCACCAGTCTAACTGGCAAAAAAGAAAAGGGATGAAGGGGGTGAGAGTTAGGGACACAGAAAAGAAAGGAGTACGGGATAAAAATATAGGAAACAATAAAAGAAAATATGAAACATAAAAGCAGCACATTTCAAAATCAACACTCGTTGATAAAAGGCACAGTAGAAACTATTGCAACTATTGCAAAGAACCATAAAATTTGCCTAATTTTACATCAACAGACTGCAAAGAACAGCATAAAAAAAAAAGTTTCTTTTTCAAGTTCCTCATCATGAATACAAGGTTGTTGGAGAATGGACTCTGTCTTTTATTGAGGAATTTTTTTTCAGTATCCAAACTTTAATGAAAGGATCCATACAAGAATGCTAGTGGATAGAACAAGATTTCTTACACTTGTGATTTGTCTGCCTAATGAAGGAGTATTTTCAGCACTGTCCACCATTTATTACCAGAGACATTCAGTTAATGCAGCTCATCTTCTCTTGTGTCAATTTTCATCAAGAACATGTTCTGGTTTGTCTTTAATCTGTATTTATGCCCAAACAGAACATATCCAGTTTTATTACATTTAGTTTGAAATAGCCCCGTGAAATAGATGGGACACATATTAACTTAAAGAAGCAATCTTTCTCTTAATTCTTATCTCTGGTTACTATAAATCACAGATAATTCTTCTAAGGTTAGCGTAGGTCCACAAATAAAAATCCAGATAACAGAAGAAAGTGCTTGCTCCCCTTAAGCATTTGTGACTTATTTTCTAAGCAAGGCTTTGATAATATAATCAGGAGCAGTGATAAACCCTTAACAGATACCTATTGTTCACGGTCAAATGACCTTTTAGGTCAGCTGTTCAATTACCATGACTTACTAAACAGTGGTATCTCTTCCATTCAGTGCCTGGTGTTGAGTGGTATGTTCCTGACAAGCAGAAGAAAATCCAATTATCCACTTTTCTTTCTTGCTTCTTCAGGAAACGTTAGCATTTTTAATACAGCATGTGGCCATACAATACAGATGATGGTAGGGCACCTTTAGGAGAATTATATTTTTGTAACTCTTTTTCATAAAGTTGTGAAAGACAGAACCAATTTGCTGCTGCAGCTATCTGAAGAAAACAGCTTTAAATCTGTGCCTGGACAGATTCCATGGGATAATGTTGTGAAAAAGCCATAGGAAAGATGCTATTGCATTTCTTGTTCCAATCCTTTAGGACCAGTCAGTGCATCTTAGGAGGGTTGTGAATTGAATGGCACCAAACAGGAGCTACCTGTTGCAAAATAATTGTTTCTCTGAAGAGGAAACTACTGCATGCCTTTCACAACTCTTCTGAAACCCATTGTCAAAAGTCCTTCAGAACCAGATAAATGACCATACTCAAATTATAGGACACATTCAGCCCCTGAGAGCAGAGAGACTTGTGTGTCACCCTTTTCTCCACAACAGTCTACCTCAGACTGTTTTGGAGGTTAAAACAATGCTTTTC
Organism: Ifrita kowaldi; assembly: GCA_013398055.1. Classification (NCBI taxonomy): domain Eukaryota; kingdom Metazoa; phylum Chordata; class Aves; order Passeriformes; family Cinclosomatidae; genus Ifrita; species Ifrita kowaldi. Next base: position 447,958 of record VZRS01010906.1, on the reverse strand, counting down.
ATAAAACCCCACCCAAAAATCTCAGACCCACTTAGGGGCTGTCCACATTATCTTAATTTTTTTGGCTTTTATGTATGTAACAGCATTAGATTGTACATGAGTTTCTTGACTTTTTTTCTGTTGGTTTTGCCATTACTTCACAGTAGAAACAAACTTGGCAGGTAGAAACTTGTTCAAAACCACCCATGTACCTCACCCAAACTTGCAAGCTTAGAAATACTTCTGAATCACTCATTTTTGATATAGTGTCAGTTTGCTTTTGTGGTTATTTCTGGAGTAAAGTGCAGGAGAATCTGGATGGATTCTTGATATTTTAACAACCAATGTAGTTTTCTGTTCTTTATAAACCATAATAAATGTAATCTGGAGGATTTTTGAGTCTCAACAACTTGATTTCTGTGATAGAATAAAGAGTGCCCTGGGAATATGTTTCATTGTCTTCAAATGCCATGGAAACCTTCTGACCTTTAAATATAAACTTTCCAATTTGTGGGAAGACGTTTAGCCAAAAGATTCTCATTAACATTTGTGGCAGCTAAGAAGCTGAATGCTTTTGTGCTAAACTGAAATTTACCTCTATGCCACAGACTATGAAACTGTATGAGGAAAGGCAGAGATGCTGCTTATGCCAGCAGCATAATGTCCTGAAATGTCCTTTCAGAATTAATTTTGCAAAGTTCTCTTACAACAGGCATGGGCATATCCTGGACTCATTTTGTGTGGTCCTGATAGTTTAAAACCTGATGGCATTCTGACTTGAGATATTCAAAGATTTACTTACACTTCTTTACTTACACTTCTATGGTGCTAGAATATCAAATGCCTTTTGTCCAATAAGCAAAGGGCCTTTTTATATGATACAATGCCCATTCTCTTGAAAGGCAAAGAACCTGTGGAAGTACACCTGCTTCTTCATCAGTAGAATTTTCTATACATTCAGATGCATTTCCTATGAACTTTCGACAAAATATTCAGACTCTGAGAAGACACTTATTTCATCTGATGATTCACGTTCTACCTTTCTCTGAATTTTGCCAGTTCCTAAGCAGTAGGTTTCTTAGTCAGCACTGTGGTATATAATTAGTTCTTTTTATTTCACTATCAACAGTAAGGCAGTTAACCTTTTCATGAACATTATGCTTAGAGAACCATACATTTTTAAGGCCAGGGGACTGCTGTGTTAATCTAAGATGTGCTGCAAGAAGTATTCCTAGAGAAGTTTAAGAACTGAGTGAATTCCCTTACTTCTCAGGGGCAGCATGAAAAGTCCCTCTGACTTTGTGGATCAAGACTTCATGTCTGCAGGATATTTTCATAGCACTGATGTGTGAAAACAAGTAAATTTGTTCCAAATTTGCTGCTATCACCTCACTAAGATAATCCACTGAAACAAGCTGAGAGCTAAAGGTCAGAAAAGAACACCTGTGTTCAAAAGAACTTACAGAGGTGAAAAAGGGCTTGGGGGCAGTTTTTGGCTATACAAGAGACTGGCAAAATGCAGATCATATTTTATTTTTATTTACAGGACCTATTGGGTTAGGCATCAGGTCCTCTCTAGGCTCTTTGGTAAACTTGGTGAGACCGAAAGAGAAAATAGCAAGGTACCTCACCTCCACTATTGCTAGTGCAAAAAAGGCTTGGTGAAGGCAAAGACTGCTAAGCCCTGGCCACACCATGGTGTTACCTCTTGATTCCATTCATTTTCCTACCCTTCCAACTGGTGACAGAGAAATGAGTTCACAATTTCTTCTCTTAGTCCAGAACATGCTCAGTCCTCTGATAATCTCAGCTGTTAGAAAGCGCATCTCTTTTACCCAGCCACTGAGAACAACTCTAGAAGATGTTGGGATTTCTCCCTGAGTCGTCTGAGTTCAACAAAAAGGGTTTCCTTTGTTGCTGTAAATATGTCTGTGTGCTTCAGTGCAGCCCCAGCTCTACTTTGCTCCTGTCTTCTGTGCAAAGTCAATGCAGAGAAGAAAGGTGAGCCATGCAACCTATGAATCTTCCGTTGTTTAGCCTCTAGTGTGAATCAAACAGTGCCTGGAAAGATCTCAGGAATTTATGAAAAGTGCTGGACAGCCATCTTACTTTGTACTTTTCCTTCTTCGAACTTCCCAGTGATAAAGGGACCTAAGACTTAGGCAAAACTAAAAGTAGTTGCTTGTCTCTCTAATTAACAGATCAGGTGTTGGTGTCCTTTTCACCTCCTACCATTCCACAAACAGTCTGACAGCCAAAAGACAGCTAAATGTTCGATCTGGACTGAAGGTAAACACACAATCCTACATTGTTGCTATTTAATAGGGCTTAATTTGCTTTTCAAAAGGCAGGTGTCCAGCACCAAGTCAGATTCCCTGAGATACAGATGGCACCTGCATAGGGCTGGGCTGAAGACCAAGTGCCATTACTGAAGGCATCTCAAAAGACTTTAAATGCTTGTGCTTTGGCAACAGAATTGAATCCTAAGTGACATTTTTAAGGCACTAAAATCAAATCACCTGCAGCAGTAGCAGAATGAACTTCATTTCCAAAACCTAACGTGTCTACATTTGTTAGCACAGAGCTGTTTCCATCATTGTTTTCAAAGAAAACTGAACTTTTGTTGCCTGCTACCATCACAGTCTGTAAAATGCTGTGACAACAAGCTCTCCGTGTGTGTAAGTTTAGAAAATAAGACCACCTTTCTTCCCATTCTGGTTTAATGACTTTCAATGGCTCCATTTATTTTGAAACAAGTTATAGCATAAGGCAATTTTGCTACTCGATAGCTTTTGGGTACAATTTGGTTTTTGACTTAGTAAACAGATGAAGCCCTCAAACAGCCTGAATTCTTTAACTGAAAAAAAAAAAAGGCTCAAGACAAATTTAAAAGGCAGCAAGCTTCTTCATCCTTCATGATATTTTCCAAAAACAAAATAGAAAATCACAAAATATATGGATGATGTGCCAAGTTTTCAAAGAAAGGAGAAAACTGTAAAATCCTAAAGAAACTATATCACTAAAGAGAGCCTATGGTAGTTACCTTATCTTGTGACTGAAGTATTTGTGCTGTGATGGAGTGCAAGCACTTATTGCTGAACAAGCTGAAAATGCTGCCACAGGAGAACAGGCTGACTTCAGCTTTATTCAATTGCTTTCCTTTCAAGCAGTTTCTGATATTTCAAAGTAACTGACAGAATCAAGTCAAATTCACAAACTCAGTCATTCAAAAGGGTATAAATTATGACCTTCAAGATCAGAATAGATGTTTCTATCCATACTATATTGTTGTAGTAGATGAAAATAATCGACTTGTACAGAGAGGAGGTGGTTTGAGGCTGCTGTGTGTGAAAAGTGACATGAATGTTCACCAAGAGCTCACCTGCAGGTTGTACCAAGTAATCTGATCAGTGGCTGTAACCAAGTCAACGATGACAGATTTGTTATTGCATCTAGATGCTGGGGATCAAACAGTGCCAGAAATGGTGTGGTGATATTGTGGGATTAATGTCAGACATTGCATCCAGCTCGCAGCTGGCAGAGTCACGTGTAGCATTATTGCAGTGGGTATGACTGGAATTAAGCTTGCCCAGAGAACATTAAGAATAATACTGTACCAAAAAGTACCTATGAAACTGTTCATGAAACTACGTATTCAGGAGATGCTACGCTAAAGAGAAAAGAATTCCTGTGTGTCTTATCAAGAAATATGATGTGGTACAAAGTGCCAGAGATAAACCGTGTGATGCTGTGTGTGCCAGCAGGGATTCATGTCACACAGCAAGTAAAACAGACTTCCAGTGAGGAGCTACAGAGTTACCTGACTGTCGCACTTGGACACAAAAAGAACCACGCAGACACCTTGTCAGGAGAGAAGCAAGAAAAAGAGGGGGTCAGAGACCCCAAGCTTTATTATATATGTTCTTAGAAACCACTGTGGATTGGAGGGAGAAATTACCACCCCTCAATCACACTGGTCAAAGGAAAAATTCATCAAACGTCTCCGCCTAGGAGAATGGAATGAAAAACAATAAAGGACGGTTAACAAAACATGGCTATGTTTACAGAAAGTGCGTGAGAAACTGTTACAGAAAATGAAAACATCAAAGAGCTGCAAACTCAGCGCAACACCTGACCATGTGGACAAAGTAGGTGCTAAAAAATATTATAAAGAAATATCAGGAAATGAGAGCTTGAAGCTGGGATTTAATAGGAAATGCTCATTTGTTTGGTAGAAAACAAGCTCTAAACAAGATAAATAGTTAGGAAGACACACAGGCAGAAAAATAAGCCAGGAGAGTAATAAGCCACTGACGACTTTTCAAAGGCTGGATTTTCAGCAACAGAAGACCATTCTTTATGAGACAAAGCAAGGCAGTATTTCCAGTCAGATGAAAGCGGTAACTTACTCTAAAAGAAATTCCAATGAGAGATTTTAAAGCTGGAGATACTGAAGTTTCTCATAACTACACTTAAAAAGATGAAAAACATGTCTCTAGATTTGGCAAAGGAGTTTCCTGAGTACCTTCACAGCACCGAATCCATCCTATAGCATCTCTCCCATCAGGACTTGAAGAAAATAGCTGATACTAGCTTGGAAGATACTCAGCTTCCTGAGCAGTAAACTGAATGAGGCATATGGAAATCACAAACACACGTACTTTGTGCAGCCAAACCAAACATTACCTGGTTTCCAATGCCATGAATTTGCAGTTATTCTGGCATAGGTAATGCCAGTACCATGAAAGAACTGAGACTTGCCATTCTACATCGCATCCAAAATCGTGGTTTTCATCCATCTGATGCATGTGCTGGGATATGTTCAAGGACAAACCTGATCACCTTCTACTTTGGTATGCAAGTCTGAATATTGACTTCAAGAAACCCAAGGCACAGCTCATCACTGAAAGCTTTTCAGACTTGTATGTCGTTCTCCTATCTGCATTAAAAATGATTTAATGAATAATTTTGTTCCAGGACTGTATTCATACATTTTTAATAAAATGAACATTTATTCCAACCTTAGCATTTTTCAGCATTCTGTATTAATTATGTACCAAAACTATGGAATGTTTAGTGTCCTAACTCATAGTTTGACTAAGCTTACTGGAAGCATTGTCTCAGTTATGAATTTATTATCTTTTATTCCCTACATATCTCCGTGATGCAAATTTCTATAGCAGTGAAGTATGTCTGAGTACTTTGCTCACAGTTAATGTGGTATTAATATAACAATGAAGTTCATTACATTTCCAGATACCTTTTTTTACTAACACTAAAATAATGTCTGAACTTGCTTGATAGAGTCCTGCAGTTGCCTAAGTTTGGTTTGGGTTTTTTTGGTCTTTGTTTCTTTGTTTCTCCAAATTAATACAGCAGTTAAGATATTTGTGTTGGAGATATGGCCAGGTGAAACTCTTACTTTTGTGTATCATCTGTTTGTGAGATGCTGGATTTTCTAAATCCAGATTAATTATTGCTACTAACAGTTTCACATCTGGAAGACTGACTGTCCCAACAGTAAGGATTGCACGTAAAGGCCTCATGTAGATAGGAAAGGAAAGCCCACCCAAATGCTGTTCCCAGGATGCTAATGCCCTGCTGATACCCATCCCCTCACACTGTACATTCTGAAGTGTTTTAAATGCCAGAACAGAGGCTATGCAGCTAAAAAAAGGAGAAGAGATATTTTACCTTAGACTTTACACCAGTCTCCAAATAAAGAAATAAAGTATTCTGTCAGTCTACAGTCGATAAGATTAAAAAAAAAAAGGAGGGGCTAAACTGAAGCAAGTGATAGATAGGCCCGACATTGGGAAAAATGTACTGAATGGATAGTGAAGCTCTGGGACAGACTGTCTAGAAAAGCTGTGGAGAATTTGCTGCTGGAGGTTTTAAATACCATTCAGACAAGCATCCATCAGGATGGGGGACAGGTAAACTAGGCAATCTCTTAAAATACCTTCCAGTTTTATTTTTTTATGATTCTGTGAGTAGGCTTGTCATACTGAAATATTTCTCTGATTAGGGTCTGATGCTATGCCTTGTCTCCTGTAAAGCTATTTATCCCTATGTTGTTAGAGACCTATGATGATGAATAAAAGACAGATGCCCAGTTTGTTCTCAGAAGCAAATTTTTCAGCCAGTTGGCATCTGGATTGGCAGACAGATTTCCAAGAGAGCTCAGTTCTAGAAGTTCCTTTTTTTCAGAAATAATGGGTCTTTCTAGGTCAAGCATCCTGACATTTTCTATAAATTTGCATAAGTAAAGATCCCCATCATGCTCAGATGCATGGCTGCATTCCTGTAACTCGCCTAGGTACAGAATGAGGTCTGAGCTAATCCTCAACCTCATGCAGCTTCCACTGAGATTTAAACTGGGAGGCTTTATTAGTTATTTGTAGTGAGACAAGATCATGAACGAGATCATTAAGGTTCTGGGGAGACCTTATAGGCCTTCCAGTACCTAAAGGAGGCCTGCAAGAGTTGGAGAGGGAATTTTGACAAGGGTTAAGGATCACTTTTCACAAGTGATAGAACAAGGGGTAATGGTGTTACACTGAAAGTGGGTAGGTTTAGATTAAATAATTGGAAGAAATTCCCTCCTGTGAGGGTGATGAGACACTGGAACAGGTTGCTCAGAGAAGCTGTGGATGCCCCATCCCTAGAAGTGCTCAAGGCCCATTTGGATAGGGCTTTGACCGACCTGGTCTAGTGGATGGCATCCCTGCCCATGGCAGGAGAGCTGGAAGAAGATGATCTTTCAGATCCCTTCTGACCCAAGTCATTCTATGATTTTATAATCAGTTGCCAAGTCCCAGTTGTAGTATAGGAACTTGTTAATTCACATCATTCTTCAAAGATTAACTCACACAGAAGAAAGTATTTCAGGAGTCAAGGAGCCTAACAGTAGCTGATACTGTTCCTGAGGCTTCCACATTAAGCCACTCTGGAGGCACACTATGAACTGACAAAGATGCTTGTTCTGACCACCAATAGTTGTTCTCATGCTCTTAAAATGTTTGAATGAATGCTTGAATGAAGCTTCTAAATTGATTCTGAAAATGGGACCTAGACTTTGAATTTAGCTGGTTTTGATTTAGGTGTTGTTTAGGTGCTTTTGACAAAGTTGTATTTAGCACTTTTCAAAAACGTCAAGGACACAATATGTACTCACAAAAAAGCTGCTGAAGAGGAATGGATGTGAGCATATATATTCCTGGCTATATGTACTTTCAAACATATTTCTCAGCTCTTTAGCTATAGCACAGCTACATAAGACAAACTGTCCTTAAAATTTGATCCTAAGCAAACAACTGTCCTGAAGGAATGCCCAGAGCAGGACGCTGAGGACAATGTAACTCTAAGTCAAAGACAACAGCAAGAGCTGTCTAGGGTTTCCAACCAGTTCAGAGGAAGCATGGTACCAACACTGGTCTTAATACAGTTATTTTCTCATCCACCAATAGTATTTTTTTTAAGTTTTATTTCTGCATTCTATTTTTGTTCCTGAATACACCTGTGTATTGCTGATTTTAAACAATTTAATTCTGAATGTGACTTATGATCTCTGTTATCAAACACCTACACAAACACGTTTGTGCCTTACTTGTGTTTAAGTTTTATTTCTAATCAGGTGCCTAACTGCAGTGCTTGTAGAATTGCAGAACACTTGGATTTCAATTGTATCAAGTTCAGGCAAAAGTGACTATAAAAGCCTCAAAGAAAAATAATAGTTTCTAAGTGCAAGTGAAAAGATGCTGAGATTTACATAATGGATTTAGTCAGACACCCCTCCTGTTTTATAGAGGGAAAAGTGCATGTGCACAATAAATAAATTACACTCTGCCATCAGTAGGTTGCATCTAATTGCATTAGTGGCTCCATTTTTCCCCTCATGACTTAGGTGGGGTAACATATTGGAAAGCACATATTTTTTCATTATACTATTTAATTGGTTTGATAAATCTGCTTATAGATGACAGAGTTTTTTATTGCTTCTACCGCGTTACTTATATTTAAACCAGATCTTTTACATGCAAGATCTCAAAATATTGAAAAAAAAATTATTATTGTCTGTGGCTCATATAGAACATGACCAATATCTTGTTCTTTCACCTACTCTGCCTTCAGGCTGCCTTGCTATGTGTGCTTTTCATAGTGTCCACCTCCTAAATCTACTCAGTTCAGGAAAGAGCTGGCTAAAGCACCTCCTTCCACCTCCATGCTGCCTTCCATGAGGGTGTTTCGATTTATCTATCAACAATTCATTGCCAAAATTATTTTCTTGAAATGCTGTTCAAATTCAATGAATCTCATTTTAATATGGCAAAGTACAATTTAGAAATTGTTAAATTATTAAATCCATTTTTATGGAGACTGAACCTTTCTTTAAAAATGAAGTGTACAGAAATCGGAAAGTTTTTGATGAATTTAATTTATTTGGCTGCCAGATTTTTTTACCCTCTTCTTCCATACTTTTCCCTGTGTTATTCTTGACTTTTTTTTTTATTATTTTAAAAAGGATAAGAAGAATGGATTAAATATGGTCAAAATGGGGAAAACAAAAAAATGGAACAATAATGAAAATTCCCAGATAAATTCCTTTTTTTTTTTTTTTTTTAAATTAAGAATCTTTAGAAATAGCCCTCTCTGACAAAATTGTTAACATGTTCATTTCGGCCAGCTCACTTCTTTTCTCTGTTCAGTGCATTTGTGCACTGAAATAAAGAAGAAAATCTAATATATGTGTTATATTTCCACTTGCAAAAGGAAACTAAAGCAGATTAAGGATTGTGTTACCAGAGGTCTGTATCAGGTTTGTATGGCCAGGTTTTGGTAGCAGGGGAGCTACAGGGGGGGCCTCTGTAAGAAGCTACCAGAAGCTTCCTCCATGTCTGGCAGAGCCAATCTCCGGTGGCTCCGAAGATGGATGTGCCACTGGCCAAGGCTGGGCCCATCAGAAATGGTGGTAACACTTCTGGGATAACAGATTTAACAAGAGAAAAAAACCGTTGTTGTGCAGATGCAATTGCGGCCAGAGAAGAGCAGGGTGAGAATATGTGAGAGGAACAGCCCTGCAAACACCAGGGTCAGTGCAAAAGGAGGGGCAGGAGGTGCTCCAGGCACCGGAGCTGGGATTTCTCTGCAGCCTGTGGTGCAGACCATGCTGGGGCAGCTGTGCCCCTGCAGCCCATGGAGTTCCACGGGGATGCAGAGATCCAACTGCAGCCCCTGGAGGAGATCCACGCTGGAGCAGGCAGATGCCTGAGAGGAGGCTGTGACCCCAAGGGAGTCCCGTGCTGCAGCAGAGTCCTGGCAGGGACCTGCAGACCTATGGAGAGAGAGGCCCACATTGGAGCAGGTTTCCTGGTAGGACTTCTGACACCATGTGGGACCCATGTTGGAGCAGGCTGTCCTTGAAGGACTGCACCCCATGGAAGTGTGACCCACATTACAGCAGTCTGTGGAGGACTGTGCCTGTGGCATGGACTCACATTGGAGAAATTTGTGGAGAACTGCCTCCTGTGGGAGAAGACCCCATGCTGGAGCAAGGGAAGGACTCCTCTCCCTGAGGCAGAAACATGCGATGAACTGACCATAATCCCCATTCCCTGTCTCCCTGCACCACCGGGGGAGGGGGTAGAGCTGGGAAGGAGGGAAAGGTGCAGGGAAGGTGTTTTTAAGGTCTTATTTTCCTTCTCATTTCTGATTTTGTTAGCAATAAATTCAATTACTATCTCTAATTTGAGCCTGTTTTGCCTATGACAGTACTTGATGAGTGATCTCTCCTGGTCCTTATCTCAACTCATTAACCCTTTGTTATATTTTCTCTCCCCTGTCCAGCTGTGGGGGGGAGGGAGAAGTGGTTTTGGTGGGTGTCTGGCATTCAGCCGGCGTGAACCCACTACAAGGTCACAGACAGGATATGTTATGGACTTGATTTTGCCAGACACTGGATGCCTGCAGCTTGCCTTGCACCGAGTGAATTTAAGGCACTTGTCACATGACCTACTCTTTTATTAGCTTAGTTACAATGGAAAAGGCAGAGCAGAAGAATCAGAAATGGAAAATGATGCAGGAAAAGTCTGGCAGTTTGTTCCACAGGGGTGATGGAAACTGCTATTCTGAAAGGCTCTCTGCAGAGGTAATGTAGAGGGAGATAGTAAGAGCAAAGGGAAATGAAGATTTCAGAATAATAGAAAATAATAAAAAAAGTTCACAAACTATTTCTGGAGCAATAACTGCTCTAAGAAAAAGATATCAACCCAGATGAATCAGATCTACATAATTTAAAGTCATTTTATCAGACAAAGAGAAATAAGCATTTCTAGAGAGTGATTCAGCCCTTAGATAGATAGTGTATCTTTCTCTCCTGTGAGACATCTCAAATCACATCATGAAATTCAGATGGAACAGAGCTGGGGCACAATGACTGGGTACTATTAGACTGGTCCTTCCAAAAGCTTCTCCTTAAGCTAGGACATTGGAAGTCTGGTCCCAGTGCAGGAAGGACTGGGGTTTCTCTCAGCCTTTCCAGCCACCCACATTTGCAGACATTTTGAGATCCGGCAGCTATGAAGAAATAGGTAAAACTTGACCCTTACCTGGCACAAAGAAGGGATCTGATGAAGAGTTGAAAACCCATATAAAATCCAGTAAACTCCGGAAAACTCCCTTTAGCTTCCAAAAGAATGACGATTTTGCTACCTAAGCACTGCTCGCTGCTTAGACCTTGCTCATTGCAGAGGGCTCCCTCCTGCTGCCAAGCACCTGGTGATGGCCTGCAGAACTCGCAGGGTATCACTGAAATGTTTCTACGAGCCCCGCTATTTGTCTCAGAATCCATCCTATGCTTTGTGCTGGTGCATACCCCACATATACTCTGCATGGATCAGTGACCTTGTGCCTTTTCAAGAATTCAGCCTGTGTGCTCTGGCTCTGTCACCTTGGGAAAGGAGCCCAATGCAGTACCAAAGAGCTGCCCTTCCCACAGAAAGGAGGAGGAGGAGGTACACGTTACAGGTTTTTTGTTTGCTCTGTCTTTTGTGTGAGCTTGGTTTTTACAGATGTATTTGCACTGGGAAGGTCCAGCCCTACAGACAAAGGTCAAATGCTTTCCAGTGGAAACTTTTCCCTGAAAGAGACTGAAGCATCAAACTTTCCTGCATGAAAAAAGGCATCTTTCCGCACTGAAATATTCAGTACACAGAAGCAAGATATTTTTGCCCTTTGCAATATAATGTAACTAGAGACAACACGAGGCCACAAAAGAGGGTTGCTTTATTTTACTCCCAGATTCTTAAGCTCACAATGCTTCATGTTAGGAAATTCAGTCACAAGAGAGGATTGCTCGGAAAGCCACCGCTTGGTGAACAGCATCTCGCTACTGTCACGACCCCGACTCCGGACGCTTGGCCCGACTGCCGCGGGATGCTCCCTGGGGGCTTACGCGTGGCCCCACTGACCCCGTAGCCCCCTGGCCACCGCCCGCTCACCGGGCCACCACCATCTTCCTCCGCGCACCCTCGGCGCCGGCGGCAGCGGCGCGGCTCTGCAAACGCCCCCTCCTCCGCCGCCGGGAGCCCCGCACCCGCGGGCTGCGCTGCGCTGCTCTGCGCGGGGCACGGCGGAGCGCGGCCGGG
>VZRS01010906.1:322773-436228 GCA_013398055.1 Ifrita kowaldi | reverse complement strand
GGAGCGACGGCCGGCCGTGCCGGGGCACCCCGCCTCCGGGGGGCAAGCGGCCGGGAGGCTGAGGAGCGCAGGCAGCAGAGCCGGGGAGGAGGAGGAGGGCAGCGCCATGACTCATTTGCAGGCAGGTCTCTCCCCGGAGACTCTGGAGAAAGCCCGGCTGGAGCTGAACGAGAACCCCGACACTTTGCACCAGGACATCCAGGAGGTGCGGGACATGGTCATCACCCGGCCGGACATCGGCTTCCTCCGCACCGACGATGCCTTCATCCTGCGGTTTCTGCGGGCCAGGAAGTTTCAGCACTTCGAGGCGTTTCGACTCCTGGCCCAATACTTTGAATATCGCCAGCAGAACCTGGACATGTTTAAGAGCTTCAAGGCCACAGACCCGGGCATCAAGCAAGCGCTGAAGGATGGTTTCCCCGGCGGGCTGGCCAACCTGGACCACTACGGCAGGAAGATCCTCGTCCTTTTTGCTGCCAACTGGGACCAGAGCAGGTAAAAGCAGCCCACCTCAACCCATTCTCCCCCCGGGCAGTGCGTGGGAAAGCCGTGCCAGAGCAGAGGGAGAGAGGGTGGGCAGCACGGACACACCCGGCGCTGCCCACAGGGGGCTGGGCAGCAGCCTGGAAGGCAGAGGGAGAGGAGAAAGAAGAAATATATTTTGTAGCTTAGAGCCCTTTCAACGAGCTCATCCTTTGGGGTGTGAATTTTGGGAGGCAAGTAGACACTGCTGGGGTGCTCTTCTCAGCTGTCTGCTAGTAGGTTGACACCCTTCTGCCTCCCCTCAGCCGAAGTGAGCTAGCACGTAGATTATGTGCTTGTCCTCCACACAAAGGCTGGTTGCACTCTCGGCTGGTCTTTCTGCTTCAGCACACACAGAGCTGCTCAGGTGCCATGGGAGAAAGTGGGAGATGCTGTGCGTAGAACAGGAGTATCCATCATGGCTTTTGAGCTGAAAAGTTTGCCTGTGCAGGAAGCTGAGACTCTGAATTCTTTCCCTCAGCTGAAGAAAGCTCTTCCTGAGCCACCTGGAAATGCCAGGATGGCAGTTGCTGTAACCACTTCTTTTCTCGCTCTTGCCGCTCCAAATGTCAATTCTCTGCATAATAAGATCCAAGCACACAAAGCTTTGATAGCAAATTGAAGACTAGACCCTAGAAGAGTTTATTATCTTTTTTTGGGACTACTCTAGCCTGAAGATGACTTAGTAGGGTGACCCAAGATCTGTCTCCCATCAAGGCACTTTTTAGCAATTGGCTTGATATTATGTGACACTATGTGTTTATTCTAAATACCTCGTGGGGTGTCATGCTGATTTTCTCTGGCAGTCTAAAATTATATCCACAAAAATGGCTTGATTTCAGTACATTTAAACTCTCTAAAACCTGCTTCTGTGAGCACTGCATTATTTTCTTTGGCTCCTAACCTGAGTACAGGTTTAGGATCTGAAGCACTTTTTAATGAGAAAACTTAGAATCTTGCTAGTTGCCATCTTTTTTGCAGTCAACACAGTGCTGAGTGCTCAGTGCAGATATCCTCAGCTCAGCTACTTTGAAACTTTGGGGAGGACTCAAACAGTGTGGATAGAAAGGACAAAATCTGGGGGAAAGGCATGTTTAAGTTTGCCCTTTAGGTGTTTGTTTAGCTGTCCTCTTGCAGGCTGTGTGGATTGCCATCACAGGGAGCATTCCCACAGCTCCCTGCACCAGTTGGTGTTACAGCTACGGACAGGTCTCTGCCCAGAGGTATGCTGGCCCACCTTGGCTTTCCTCTGCTCCAGACATGGCAGCCACACCCACACTGTCTGTGGGAGAAGTTTCCTGTCCCTTGCTAACCCATGAATCAAGTCTAGGGACTAGGGGAAAGCTGTCTGGCACAAATCAAAACTGCCCACAGCCAGGATAACAACCAGAAAGGGTGGATGAATATATGCAGGGCTGGGCCCAAGGTCCTTTTTCTGCTTTGGTTTTCTAGCAGATGGAGCAAAAAAGCTGAGCGAGGAGCAGTGGTGATGAGGCTAAGGACTCGATGAGCGGCTTTCCTTTCCCACATAAGGATCAGGTCAACTTTTAATTTTAAAAACAACTGTACAAACTCTTAAAAATCCCTGAAGGAAGAATTAGCAAAGAAACAGATGTTTAGTACTTTTATTAAGTTGTATGTCTATGATGACATATATTTCTAATGTATGACATGACATACCTTGCTAAAGGTAATGTGACCTACTGTATACTGTTGTTTCTTATTAATGAAAAAATCCTAAAGCTTTGTGTGACACTTGTCATATCATCACTTGACTTGATCCTAGTCAAAAGAATACCAAGAATTCAAGTGCAGAGATAAAGTAGCATTTAAAACAATAATTGCCATGTGGAAAGAATAGGTTTATTTTCTTCTTGATGTCGGATGTGCTGATATTTAAAGTACATGAGTTCAGCTGACACAGCAATAAATTTATTGTGATTTTTTTCATGAAGCCCTGTTGGTATGATTAATATTATTTATGCTATGACAGCAAAGTGGCTGGGGTGCACTGTAGTACTTAATGGACGTGTTTGCAGTTGGGTGCCTACTGCTTTTGAGAACTGCATGCCCACAGCACGCCTCTCCTCCAGAGCAAGGGATTTGTTTTCAGATAGACCACTCAGACAAAGCAGAGAGAGCTGAAGCCCAGCTGCGGGGAGTGGCTTGCTCCAAGGCACATGACAAGTGACACATCTGGGAATGGAGCTAGGTCACTTTCTTTTCTAATTAATTTAGTGCCTTCCATTATCTGATGCTCAGTGGCTGAACCCGGGGAGCATTGTGGAACTTATGCCAGGGCTGCTATGCAGTATGTCTCAAGCTTATGCCTTAACTGACTTGAGATCTTGCAGTACATAACCCAGTGTTCCTCTTGCAGTAACAGTGGGAGGATTACTTATGGAAGCCTGTCTCGTTAGGCCCTCTTTGTATGCTTCATAAACTAAGTTAATAGAGCACAGCGAGCCTCCACATATATGTGCAACTTATTATGGCCAGGATGTAACAATTAGAAACACAAAGTTCCAATTTGTTATTTAAATGAATAGCAGACATACTATAGATTATTTATATAGCACTGCCAGCCTATGATTTACATAGTTCCAATTAGAAAGAAAGGTGTGAGAGGCAAAAAATCCCTGTTATAAAACAAGCCTGTGTACTAGATGTTAAATCATTAAATTGAAGCAGGGCCTAAAAACTGTATCAGATGTCCTGCCATCTGAACAACCCAATTAGACATGTATCAGACAACAAACAAACAAAAAAAAGGAAAGGTGAAAGATAATGTACTAAGTAGCTCAGCAACTTTTCAGTGTGACCCAGCCTAACTCTCCGCCCTGTCTGTACTATTGGGAAAATGAAGATCAGTGGCATTCCTGCCAGGAAGCTGGATAGCACTCAGGGAGTGATCAGCCTTCCCTATTAGCTTCCAGATTGTTGATTCATAACTACATTTGGCTTGTAGGTGTCCACATGCGTTTGAAGACTCCCTTTCTCCTAATGTGTCCACCTGGTGAAGTTTTATTCAGTTAATAGTGCAATTAACTTCAGCTCTCAGCTGCAAGGGATCTGTTGTAAGGCATGGTCTCCTGTACGCTTCCTGGCACCTGGACGCACGTTCCCTGGGAATATCAGTCCTTTTTGTTGCTATGTGTTTGAAACCTTTCAGGTATTAATTATCTCAGGTTTTTCCCTAGAAAGTGCATTAGAAGAGTGCAATGATACCTAGTTCCTGGCAGTGTCACAGTGACCCAGTCAGCTCACCCCATCCTCAGTGAATATGGAAATCCTCTGCACTCATTCACTGCTGGCTCTGCTGTTGCATCAGATGGTTTACGGTGGGGCAAAGACGGCGTGCATGGGTTTGCTTTCAAAACTATGCTTTCATGTGCACAAGTGCTAGAAACTTTTCTTTTTTTCCTGTTAAATGAAAATTTAACTTCTGTACCTATGAGGAGGCTGGTCTGCTCCTCAACTCACAATAAACAACAGGCAAGATGGCAAGGTATTTTTCAAGCTCTGGTGGAGGCAGTATGACAAAATAAATAGCAATGCTAACAATAGTAACATATTAACAGTAAAAAACCCCTGTTTAGCAGAGTCAATTTTTGTTTAGAAGTTGTATCTTCCAAAGGAAAACTATTGACATAGGCTAACACTGTTAACTGTGTAAACGCTGTCATTTTTCTACAATTGCTCCTGCTGACTGATCCTGTCTTATTGTTTCCTAGTTTTCCCCCAGCTATCCCTATCTGACTATCATCACCTGTATTTAGACTGTAAGGGTTTTGGTCAGGGAGCTTTTTCATCAATGCTAATGTAAAATTTAGATCAGCTGAATCTTCATCTGTGGCTGTGACTGTTAGACTCTGGGCTAATATATGGCATAATGAATGGTATTTAAATCTGAATCGAAAAGTTAATCTAGTAAAATATTTGAAACTATTTCTACTTTTCCTATGCATTTTTTGTAACACTGGTGGTGCTTTTTGTTTTTAGAATAAGGTATCCACAGGGCATGCTGCTGCTGCTTAAGCAGAATAGCCATAAGAGAACTTTCAATCCTCCATCTTTTCAGCATTCAATTCTGTACCCAGACTGACAAACCAAGGAGATATGAGGCATCATTTCTAAGTACTCCTTTGTGTATCTTGAGGGCTCTTGTTTCGCTGAAATTCTAAAAATATTGAGCCAGAACAGTAGCTTAGAAATGAGATGATGGCTCAGAGACTTGACCAGCTTTTCCTTTTAAACCACAGTGGCACAAGAGCTCATTTGACAGAAGCCTCCTCTTGTCCAAATGGTGGTGAGCTTAAAATATAGACTGTGTATTCTTTGTGTTTGGGACCTTCAAGAGTCATATGGCTCAACTTCAAGCAGAGGCTTACCATTTTTCTCTTCCAGTTCACATCCTGGGAGGCAGATTCGTGCCATTCAGTTTTAATTCTCAAAATAACTTAAAATTTGTTTCTTGTAGGGAGGAGATGACAAATAGCCATAGAGATAGTAGGGCAACTCTGCTAAATCAGATTATCTGTTATTCAGTGCAAAAGTGAATTGACTGGAACCAGAATCTGGTTGAACAGATGATATGGTTGATGCCACTCATCATCAAGAACATAAAGTATTGAAAACAGCTGACACAGCTGAATTTGACATGAGACATCTGTAGCCTGCATTCTCCCTGTCTCTTCTCTTTGTGTTGGCCTGGTGACGATCACAGTGGATGCCTACAAGAGGATGCATAGACCACTTAACTGAGAGGTAAAGGTGAAAGATCCTAGTGAAGTATCTCCAAGAGCTGTGTTTGCCAGACTGTTTTCCCCAGAAATCCTTGGAAATACGTTAAATCTGTTCATGTGCCAGAGAAAAAAATCTCAAGTAACTTTTCTGTAAAGGGGAAGTTGCTGCCACTGTTAAATTACAAAAGAGTGGGATGCTCAGCAAATTGTTTGAGGTCTTGTGTTCTTGACAAATAAATACCCCAGTGAGGCATTTCCCTGGAAAGCTCTGTCACTGTTGGGTTAGAAATGGTAGCCATCCCAAAGCATTTGAAAGAATCACTGTCAGTGTGGCTATTAACTTGTCACATCTTCCCGGGCTCTATTGGTTTAAAGTCAACCTGAATGAAAAATTTCAAGAGGTAGCAGAATGTGTCTTGCATACCAGTACCTGCTTCAGTCAGTCTCGAGCTAGGACTCACATAAAAAAGGAACATTAAGAGTGCATTATATATGTGATAACGTATTTCCAGCATTTGTTACTCACATTAATAACTGGACTAAAAAACTTGTCCAAGTTTTCCATCGAATTAAGCATGGTTCTATAAATAGAAGGCATTAAATACATTTAAATTAACTGTGAGTTCTTGATTATCCTAGCGATTAGTAATACATTGCTAGCTACAATATGTCCCATAAGAGTCTGTTTAAACAAGTGAACGCAACTGGATTTAGCCATAAATAAATTAGGATTTATTTATTCACAGCCTAACTTCAGGCTGCTACAGAACATGCACTGCAGCCAGTTGGGCCCAGCACACCCTACATACCTGACAGCACTGGGGCAGTCATTAAAAAACTGGTGCCAGGGCAAAATGAGTGGCTTGCTGTTCCCTAAGTACACGTTTTTGCTTAGCACAGGTTGGTAAGAATAAAACAATACCATCTTCCCCTCAGACTGTACACCATAGTCTCTTCAAAGTAAAGGCTAATATTTTCTTTTTTTCTTTTCCTTCAAAGTAGAAAGGCAGTCAAAGCTGTTGTGGACCTGGTTTATTTCACATTCACTAACTTATCCTGTTTTTCTCATCTTTGACTCGTCATATTTCTGTATCTGTATAGAAAGTAATTTCAAGTGTGGAATAAAAGTTTCAGCAACAAAATCCAGAGTAATTTTTCACAACTTTTTACATAGGATTTTGATTTCCCTAAAGTCCAGCCAAGGGTGGAGTGTATTTTATGGCTGAGCCTGTGCATCCTGGTGACACAAACAGTAGTAGCAGTGAGGTGAAATGTCAGACAACACAGGGCTGGAGTGGATTAAAGATGAGTCTTTACGCAAATAACTCTGTGCTGCGTGAAAGCTTCCATGCAGTTTCTTCAATCATGTTTTGTTTGCTTGGGCTGTTGAGCTGATACTTTCAATACTCAGCTTTTTGCACCACGTAAGATTTCATCTACTGCACCACAGGTGTAGATTTCTGGCTTGCCTCAGCATGTGTTCAGAGTAAAAACTGCTTTAAATACTCACTAGTGGATTTGTCTGTCTTTCTGATGCTCTGTAATGTACTTAAGTAAGGTATTGAAACCAAGAGAAGAGATCCAGTACAGAATGAAGACTAGCTCCTATCTTCGACTAATTGCCCTGAAGGCTATTTGAGGTGGGAGGCTTGATTGTTAGTGACGTGTCCCTGTATACTCCTGATGTGGCTTTTTAGACTTCAAGAGTACTTCTGATACCTCCCTCTGGCAGAAAGAGTTCTTGCTCGCTTTTAGCTGGACCTGTTTTGTGCAGGGCTTCTATCTTTTTTTTAGTGAGTAAACATAAATATTGCCATTGTTGTTGTGGACTGTATTTCTTACACTAAGCAAAAACCTGCAATAGGAGTTCTGGTGGTGGTGAATATGCTATGGATTTATGGACACCCAGCCCTGTGACTGTTATTTACTCTCTGTGGTGGCTGAAACCCTGTCCCCATTGATGCCTGACAGTTTTCCCGTTGACTTAAATGAATTCAACACATAATTAGGCATATTTGTGTTTACATGTATACATCTTGTATTTAACACTTAGGTATACATAAAAAAAAAAACATTTTATGGTCAGTCTTAGAGACTGGCCTCATAAACAAAGAATCTTGATGTCTGATGCACCAGATTTCTAGCAGTCTTGTGCCACTAGGAAGCTGTTAATCCAAGCATGTAACGTCTCCTTAAACTCCTTAGGGAGGACGTTAGAGATGTACATCAGGGACTTGGGACCCTTCTTCCTGGACTGAGTGTAGGGTTCTGCTTTGTGGAGCCCGTCTGGAGAATGAGATCTTTTGGATGGGGCAAGCTAAATGTCAAGTAGGGTTGAGGCTAAGTTTAGAATCTGAACATTTTTAATGTCTGTTCCTTGTATGAGCTGTGGTCAAAATCGTCCTCAGACCAAGGCATCCCAAACTTCCTGTAAACCTTAGATCTAAGAAAAGTAAAAGCATTAGAAAAGAGTTAAATCACAGAAAAGTTCAAAGGAGAGGAGTGAATATGAAAAAAATTATCCCAGTCAATCAAAAAAATTTAAAAAAAAGGATCTCCAAAATGAAGAGAAGAATTTTGTAAAATAATGCTTCCCCTAGTGCTTTCTAGGGAAAACACACTTTCTCTTGTTCGGACATTAGGAGAGTCCTTTTTTAATCCCTTTCCTATGAATGCATAACTGGGAAGTTCACTGAACTTTAGTTGGCCAAAAAAAACCAAGATGGGAAGATGCTAGGAGTCAGCTACGACAGATTAATTTAATTTGTGTTATTTCCTTTTGCAGATATTTTCAAAATACGGTTATGTCCACAACAGAACAGTGTACTCATATTAAAGCAAGTCAAATTCCGTATAATTTAATGTAATTTCTAAGTAGGCACACATGCCCTGTGCTACATAGGCAGAATGGTGAAGAATTCTCTAGGGACTCACAATTTTCAAAACTTCTGTTTGGTGCCATCATGGGAGATATTTAAAGGGCCTTGCTTAAAAATATCTGTACACTGAATATGTAACTCTTTCATTTCTGGAATATTTGTATATCTGATATTTTTCAGGTTTAACTTTCTAGTGCCTCATTTGATGCCGTGGTGTGGACTGGCACATTTATGTCTGTTTTGGTAACTGTTAATAAAATCCTGGAATCGTAGAATGGTTTGGGGTGGAAGGGACCTCAGAGATCTTCTAGTTATAACCCCCCTGCCATGAGCAGGGGCACTTTGACTAGACAGAAACACCTCAAAGCCCTGGTGTGTGTTACTTTCTGCTTTTAAGATCCTTGAGTAATCAGCCTTCTGTAATTGTGGATTTAAGAGAAAAAATTACACAGAGGGGGGGATAAGCAGAGCATGTGGAAATTCCCCTTTTTACTTGATAATTTTGTAGGACCTATTATTTCATTCCCTTAGAAAAATATAGAGAAACTTTGGATCTATGCTTCTGGTATTAGTCTTGGTTTTTGGTATCATTATGATTTTAGAAAAATACAATTTGTGTAGAAGCTCTTATACAGACATGTAATTACACGTAAAGATACTAAAGCAGCTTAGGATACTATACAAAAGTTCAAATTTGCCTTTGATGTGTTACATTCTTGTAGTTATTTCTGGCTGGCTGATGGTCTATAGGTACATAATGCTGCTCCACAAGATGAGCTCAACTAATCGAGCTTTTGAGGATTTCCCAGCTTTTTGTACCCATGACTTCTGAGGACACATTTGCACTCTTTGATTTAAACTTTTGACAAAGAGAGAATGCTCAGAACTTCTCCAGCTCTGTGGCTGTTGCTCCTTCCCTCACCAAATCTCCTCTTCCCATTCTCAGGTACACACTGGTGGATATTTTGCGTGCCATACTTCTTTCTTTAGAAGCCATGATAGAAGACCCCGAGCTGCAAGTGAATGGATTTGTTTTGATTATAGACTGGAGCAACTTCACCTTCAAGCAGGCCTCCAAGCTCACACCAAGCATGCTTAGATTAGCCATAGAGGGCCTTCAGGTAACGTCATTATTTTCTTTCTTTTCCTAATTCTTCTTCGTTTTGCAGTTCATTACAAATCTAGGTCGATAAAAAAGACCTAAACAAAACAAAAGTCCAACAACTTCTGAATAACAAGGCTATTAGCACTTTAAGGTGTGGGCGTACAGGCAAGCTACTGTGACAAAAGTGTGAACTCAGTCAGCTAACTGCAGTAACTCCTGATGTGTAGGCTCCTTCCTTGCTATAAATATGAGGTAACTTTTTTGTCTTTATTCCAAAGTGACTGGCTTTCTGTAAATTCAGATGGTAGCTTCTGCAACAGAAAGTTAGAAGTAATCAGTTTATGTTGTGATTATGCACAGGGCTAATGAAATAGGGGTTGCTGCTGCCATGCCAGGTTGTTTTTTTCGTTGATTCCTTTGGAGACAGGCTCTACATCATTTGTCATAAAGTGTGGGGCCCTGTGATTAGACAGCTGGGACTATTTATTTACTCAAAGTTCAGCATGTGCTTGGCTCTTTTTCTGGGTCAAGATTAATCTGAGCAGCAGCTTCTGGGAGACTGAGTATACAGTGATTTAAATTTCTTTTGGCTCATTGTAAATTCACTTTACATGGCATAGGCACATTGGTGGAAAGGATACTGCATAATTTGCATCTGTTTCCTATAGTATTTTATGCTTGTTAAAATGAAAAACTGAAATTGTTGAGGTAGTTGTTTTCTGCACAAGTCTGAGTTGTCATGTTAAGAATATCTGTAATTCACTACTGTGGCAGTGTGCCTTGCTTTTAGAAGGACATGTATTCCTCTTCTGTGATGTTTCTATCATTTATACATTTTTATTACTCATAAAGCAAAATAACAGCCTTACCTTTGAACTTTCTTCACTGTGATAGTGTGATTTTTGAAGAAACTTGTATAACAGTAGTATGGAGTTTTGATTGAACTGATGAAATGGCTCAACTAGTATTCAGCCTGCTGTTGCACACAGAAGGGTAGTGACATGAGACAAAGATCTTAAATCTCATTTTGTTGTGTTTCCTTATGCAACAGTATGATTCTGTTGTCTTCACAACTGCATTAGAAGGCAGCAGTGAGAGCTGTGCTCTAGTAGTGCTGCATTTCCTTTTACTGCTTTCAACGTTGGGGGGGTTTTTTGTGCTTTTTTCAAAGTTAGCCATTGTTTTCTGGTTTAGAACATGAATAAATGCTTTAGTAATCTTTGTTTTGAAATGGTGGTGTTTCTTCTTGGGCGTTGTTCAGAGATGGTTATTTTGAGGAGAGCTGCAGTGGATAATTGTATCTGAAAATATGAGGGGTGACCTACCAAACTTCAGGCGGGCTCTGAGACTCTGCATTCTCCTGCCACCGATTAGTTCCTGACTGAATTGAGGAGAAGCCCTTTGGGTGACTTAACTTAGCCATGTCCCCAGCTTTGTAGTTTCAAGTATTCCAAGTCTGATGGTGGCCAGCACCTATGGCATCATTTTGTGCCCACTGCCTTCAGTGCTGTTTGCTGCAGAGATGAAAAAGCGGGCATGAAATGCTCCAGAAGAGTGAAGAAAAAGGCATTTCTGCCTTTTATTCTGGAGGAAAATGTATAGAGAAAACATCATTCTGAATGATGTCAAAGTAAAAAGTGCTTAATCAGCTAGTACGAAAAAGAACAAGAACAACTCACACACACTGTTTATTTATGATCTTTGTAAATACTTTCTATTTAATCATAGAAATGAGATTTACTTTGGCTTATAAGATTTAACAAGGCTCAAGATGCTGAACTTTACCATTTGGAGAATTTAAATATTTGTGTTGCTTAGGCGGAAGGGGACAGTGTCAGTGGGATTAGTGACCACTGAATTTGATGTTAGCCAAATCCCTTTGCCTCCTGAATGAAATCTACTGAATTTGCATTATATTTGCTTAGCTTCCATGGTGAGCAGAATACTCAATACGGTACGTACCAAAGACTTTACAAGCTATGGCATTTTTGGCTTTTCACAAGAGCTTGTTGTTTAGGAAATTGCTTTTGAAAGTAAGGTAAGTAAATACACAGTTTTCTACTGTATAGAAGAAGATGAGTTCTGGTATATACTTTGTCTGCATATGTGTTAAATGGGAGTGTGAAAAGAGTCCAATACCCCAAACTTACTTGGATAAATTATAAAAAATTCCAAAGTAGCTGTTTCCAGGAAAAGAGGCTTTTGGTCATGGAATTTTTAATGTTAGAGGACAGTGATTATCTGATGTGAAATTCTAGCATACCCATCGCAGCAGTGCTGTACCAAACAATTGGTGCAGTGTAGGTCAGTGCTGAATTTTAGATCAAATGGTTTTGCTAGACAAGAGGCAAAAACTTCATGTGGAGGTGGGGGCACTTGGCTGGAACCCTTGATGCTCCAGTCCTAGCTCATACACTGGCTGTGTGGTTTTAGAAAAAAGGAGCAACACTCTACCTTGCAGATGCTTGTGGCTGCAGCACTCAGGTTGCTCCTCATCAGTGAGAAGGAGGATTTGCACTTAGAGCTCCTACACCTTCCCTAGTGTAGAGCAAGGTCGGAAGGAAAACATTTTTTGAGAGCTGAAACACTTGCCTTGACTTTAGCACTTTGTGTTGACTCTCCCTAGTGTATTCAATGTGTGGATGTTTGTGAGTTCCAGTCTTCAGGTGCCCACTTTTCCCTGTTCATTGATTTCTGTAGCCAGGCACTGCTTTTTGGCCCATGAAGAAGCTCATGTTACTCAGCAGCTGTGTTCCTGAAAGCAGGGAGTGTTACAGTGTTGTGTGCTTCAATACCTGAGTGCCCCTATTAAGTCTCTTTAAAAAACTTTACAGAATTTTGTTTCTTTCACCAGTAATGGGTTGCAATCTGTGTGCTTCAGCTGTTTTTCTCATAGAAGAGAGAACTTTTGAGAGCTCTGAAGAAAACCAGTCCTAACTTTCCATAGACAGTGATAAACACGGAGCAAAAACCCCAAAATTTATCAGGTGGTTTCAATATAACCATCTTAAGTTGGTTATATTAAGTTGGCTTAACGAACAATTAAGTTGGCTGGAATTCATCTGGACTGAAGAAGAAAAACTGTAGAGGGAAGGTACAGGAATCTGTAAAACCATAGAATCATGGGATAATTCAGCTTGGAAAAGGCCTCAGGAGCTTGGCAAATCCAACCTCCTTCTTAAAACAGGGTCCCTGGTGAGGTTAGACCAGGATACAAACAAGATCGTGGGTGACTGGAGAGAGTGGACAAGCTGCAGATGTTATTTGTTATTTCCATTTTAAGAAATGGCATCGTCGGGTGATACTAGGAGGAGGCCTGGCTCTTTATAACCATTGTACAACATCTGGGTAACTTGTGGAACTCTGTGCTATAGGAAATTCTGGATGCTTAAAGTTTAGTTGTGTTTAGGGAAAATGAAAAGACAGATGAACTAAGTTTCAGTAAATACATAAAAACCTTCCTTAGACTGTACAAAGTTGGAGATGAGGTGGATGCTGAGTGGAATAATCACATATGCTGTCTAAATTGTAGCTGCTCTAGGTTCTCATTTTTGGCCTGTGTTAAGGACAGGATACAGTATGGACTTCTGGTATGGCATAATTAAGTCAAGTGTATATTCCACCTCTTCTTCCTCTTTTTTGAAAACCTTCCTTTCATTTTACTGCTCCTGGCACTCCCCTCACCCGTTCTACCAAAACACCTAGCTGAGAACACAGAAAGAGAGAGGAGGTTCTGGTTATGATTATTTTCTTTGTGATAGTCCTTTTTTACATTAGCTCTTAAATGGACTTTTTTTTAAATTATCAAGACAGCATTGTTTTCATAATGCAGGTGAAAACAGTTTCAAAGACTGAAAATCCAATTTGAAAGTTATACTGAAATTTGGGGTTATTATAAACTCTGACAGACAGCTTTGGGGGTAATTATAACTGAGTTTTGCAAAATGGAACACTGTAGGTATGCATGAGGCGCTTTAACTGATCAGCTGATATTTAGTATTCTTAAACCTGGACCACTAATTCCCTCTTAAATATTGATTTCTATTTAGTGTATAATAGTAGTTGCATGTATGACAGACTTTTTTTTCATGTTTTCACTCAGGCAGACTGTACATCCAAATGCTTAGCAAAAGTGTGTCGTTATTGGTGGCTGAATGTGAATGCTTCTCCTCTAGTTAAAAATCTGGTGAAAAAGAGATGATACACATTTAAACGGGGAGCTGAACATATGTGGACAGTCAGCATTG
Source organism: Ifrita kowaldi (assembly GCA_013398055.1). Classification (NCBI taxonomy): domain Eukaryota; kingdom Metazoa; phylum Chordata; class Aves; order Passeriformes; family Cinclosomatidae; genus Ifrita; species Ifrita kowaldi. The sequence goes on along the minus strand of VZRS01010906.1, from coordinate 422,730 downwards.
TTGAAGAAGACAGAAGACTCTTGCTTCTGGGATGAGGGTGTTTACTGGAAGAAACAGTGATAGTGTTGTGGGGGACAAGGCAGGGCTTTTAACCGTGTCCTTTTTTTTTTTGGTAACAGAGGAAGGCTTCATATGCTAAAACAAACTCACTCCTGTAAAAATGAAAGCAAACCAGAAAGTAAATGAAGGCAGCATCCTTGCAGCTACTATTACTTTCAAAAACAGCTGTCTTTCACACAGCTGCTCTTGTGAGTTGTAAGAACAACACCCCCAACCAGATGTGCTGCAGCAGAGCAAGGTGGAAGTACCAGACACAGACCATGCACGGTCTGGTGATGGAAGTGACAGGACTTCCTACTCCCATTTTCTCTAAGTGTGAACTCTATCAGTATCTTGCAGGGAATCTTGCTGAACATCACGGTTGGTTCAACAAGCACAGAGAGTGCTTAAATTTTGCCACCTGGTTCTGGACTACATCTATGGAAACAGCATGTTGCAGTGCCAAGAATTCCTAAGACAGGAACTTCCAGAACTAAGGATGCCTCTAAAAACAGTATTTTGACTTCATGTAATTACATGGTCACAGGCTCTGTGCAATGCGTAAGATTGTTAATAATGAGCTGAAGGAACAGTTAGCACTAGCAGTGAGCATCAGGGAGCTGCAAACCACAAAATAGAGCTTTAAATGTTTTTGCATCCAGACTTAAAACCAGAAACCCCTCTCATTCAGTGCTTGTATTTTCCACCAGTTTTTGAGAACGGGGTCCTGACACTTTGCGTATTGCTTAAGAGAATATTAAAAAGTAGCAGACTCAAGCTTTTAATGGGAGTATCTTCTATTTTCAGGAAGTTTAGTAAATCATTTCATGCAGGTTTTGGGGTTTTTTTTAATCAAAGACTTAAGTTGTTTGTAAATGCTAGAGTCCCCTGAGCCCATGACTTCTCAGAGAACAGAGGGATGTGCTTGTAAACAGCTTAATTTCATACCAGTTCAACTCATGTTCTATAGCAACAGCAGTTAAATGGGATATTTTTCCTAAGATCTTGTTATTTTCAAGAGTTTGCATACACTTGGTCTTCCTTACTTGTAAAAAAGGCCATAAAAAAGTCCATAAAAAGGCTTACCAGCAATTTACTGTGTAAACAGGGTGGACTGGAAGTGATTGTTATTTCTAGCTCTTCACATGCTGTCTGGATGGGCTTAACCTGCTGGGTGCGAAGAGACTTTATGACCACAGCTCGAGTTCAGCTACAAACAGGCGTGTCTGTATAGACACAGCCATTTTTCAGTGTGGTCCCAGCTGCTACCCTGTTATCTGGAGAAAGAATAATTAATTTCCTTGCTAGATTCTTCTGTGATGCTCATAAAAAAAATGTTGAATGCCTTTGGAATGTTGATTTGTGTATTCTCACAAACACACTTTTAAGACAAGGGGATACCATGATCTTTTTTCTTTTTGTTTTTCTATCCCCAGCTGAGAATAATTCCACTGAAAGATTACTGTTAAGTGTTTTCTAATTTGGAGTGCCTACTGTGACAGGCTATGGTCTTGATTTTCAGTCACTTTTTATATATTTGGAGTCCAGCTGCCATTTATTTTTGATCAGGAGGATTCAAGACTTCAGTCTTGAGCCCCCAAGCCAGGAGTCTGAATTCTAGCATGGCTAAATTAAGAGCTTCTCATTAGATTCTCTTTGAATGCACATAATGCCACGTGGACTGCCACCTCTGAAACAAATGAGAAGAAGCAGCAAACTAAACTCCCCTTTCCCCCCGAGAAACTCTGCTCTGTGGCATCTTACTGGAAAATGCAAGGAAGCTTAATGGAGTTAAATATCCACCGTGCAAACAACTGCTACTGGAGCTAGCGGAGTATCTGCCTGCAGTAGGTTGTCATCCTCCATGTGAACCTGAACAAGAAAGACAGAGGGCACTTTGCCAGTGGTTTGCAGATATTTGCTGTAAGCAAGGCATGATTAGTTGTGGAGAGCTTGGCTTTTGTTCAGACACTTTGATCTAACTGGCACAGACTCTTTTGCTTGTTCCTCCTGCCCTTTTTGCTCTGAGCAGGCTTTGCCACAGTCCTACTGCTTCCCCAGTTCCTCAGCCCACTCCTGCTGACATTGTCTTACTCTGTACTAGTCTTCACTGACGTGGGTTTTTTGTCGCTGTGTTCTGATGGCATCCTCCAAAACCTCAGTCACCATAGATGACTGCATGGCACATTAAGTTCATCTTAGACTCCTCAGGAGATCTCAGCCTTTTGTGGTCTCACTGGCCAGATGCTTTCCACATCTGGCTTCTAATCATCTTAACTCCCCATCTCCAAATCTCCTTTTAACCAGTGTTCCTTTTGCTCTTCATACCAGTCATGAAAACAGCCCTGGAGGGTGAGTCCTGATCTGTTCACATACCAAGTGAGTCCTCTAGATACTAGGCTGTTAAGGGAACTCCCCTTTTAGTTCCTCACACTGGAGCTGGTCTACTTGGTACACATGACTAGCTGCTCACAGGGCCAGGCAGGAGACATTGGGAGCTTCTGAGGATGTTAGTGGAATGACATGGCATGATCTAGAAAAAGAAGAATTTTTTTTTTTTTAATCTGGTGTTTTCTTCTACTCAACAAAGTAGATGTGGTTAGTGTAGAAACCAATGAAAATGCTCATAGTTGACATTTTCCCATCAGTTCTGTCAACAGAGAAAAACATCCAAATAAAATTATTGCATCTTGAGAGAAAGGAAATAGAAGAGACTCTTCTTGTACATGCGGGCTGCTTCCTTCTTGAGCTTTTGCTAAGTGCTAACCACTTTTCTGCTTTTCTTCTCTTTATCAGGAAACTGAATCTATCTGCATTAACTAAAGGTAGTTACTAAATTGCTCTGATTAGCCTGAAAAACTAATATAATGCTCAGGTGACACAAACATGAAGGGCTTGTAGTGCAGACTAGGTATAGGCAATTAATTCTTGTCACTGTGAGTGACTTTCTGTTGTCCCTGGTAGACCACAGTTCAACAGCTATATGGTTATAACCATTCCTCAGCTTCAAAATATCTATTTATTTTTGGAAGTGATTTTTCTCAGTCAAGGTCTGGATATTTCTCTTTTCTTCAGTATCTTAAGGCCATAAGGGGAATAAATAGTAGCCTTCCTTGTAAGGTCACTCAGAAATAAAACTAATTTGTTGTAAATTGCAATGTTAGAGACAGAAGACATGTTTTAAGATCATAGTTCACCTTCCTGCTAAGGCAAGATTATCCCTTGCATTATATTTTCTAGTTCTTCTCACAGTTTAATTTAAAAGCTCGAAGGCAGGTCTGGCACATTCTTTCGAAACCTCTCTATGACTTCTTGCTCTTCAGATTTCCTCTTGGCATTAATCCTAATTTTTCTATTTCAAAATGTCAACTCCTATAAAACCCTTTGCTGTTTCGCTGTGTGCTGTTGGGTCCAAATGCAGGAATTGGTGTGTGACTCTCAGTAACCCATAGAAAGGAATTGTTTTGATGCAGTACCTGTCTGCAGCAGCAGTGATTTGGAATCAGGACCTGGGGATGTTTCTCCTGCCTTGTTTGGCACTGGAGATGGTGAGATGTGAAAATAAGTGGGATCCTCTTTATTTGAAGAGCCTATATTTACTTTTTTTTATAGTGTTCAATTTACCTGTGTTATCGATTGATGTATATGCATCTTTCAGGTTTACCTCAAAAGTATACACTGGATCATTTTTGTAATTATTTTCTGAAACCAGTCTAACCTTTATTTTCCATGATGCTGATAAATCCTCTGTGATCTTATTAGGCTGTGCACAGTTGTCTTTATGTTACTGTCTTCTGCACATACTGTCCCTGCATATAGTGCCTCTGCCAGCAAAGTCTTACAGGGCTCCATCCACAAAAAATACAATGTAGGTTTTTTTGTGATTTTGGGTTATATCCCTTAGCAAGTGTTCACCTCCTATGACAATTATTTTTGTGAATCCAATTTGCCTTTGGTTATAAGCAAAATTTTGACTTTGGTTGTAAGTGATTGCTGTGCAGGAAGAACACTGCTGTCATAATTTGCTAATGTTTAAAAACAACTGTGGGAAACTTCTCTGGGGGAAGCACCATAAAAATGTGAAATTATATGGCTGGTGATGGTTTTTCTCATCTCAGGTTTCCTAATCATGAAACAATTAAGACAATTCAATTTTTGTATGTTTTAATAGGCATAACTGTTTAAATAAGTGATACTTTGCTGGTGATTTTAAGTAGGTCAGGAGCTGAAAGTTTAGATATATAACAAATGAAGAAAATTATATTTCTGAAGAAAAAATTAAGTATTAATTGTTTCTAAAATATCATACTCCAGTGTGGATAATATACTTAAAAAAAAAAGCTCCCTCCCCCAAAAAGCATTTCTGCAGTCTTTTGCTGCATATTTTGCAAAGATCAGAATAAGTTCTTAAAAAACATCTCTTCTTATTATGTGGAATATGAAAATAGTGCTTGTAATATTTTCCAGTGTTTTCTGTAATAAAAAGGATTGAGTAGTAATATTTGGTTACACATAATGAATATCCAAACATGGATATGGACTGAAATCCAAGGTGGCTGAACATACCGTCCTTTCTGAGGAAAATAAATTTACATTCAATCAAAAAAAAAAGAATTTCACTCCAGCACCCTATACTGAGAAAGCCTCATGTCTGCATCTCCCCCAGCACAGTTCTGGCTATGCCGAGGTGCTTGCTTGTTCTTTTAGGTTACATTTTATGTTGCCACTCACAGTATAGGTTTTGACTATGAAATATGTATTCCTCTCCCTTATTTTATAGGACTGACTCTAATATCACACAGTGTCATTGGAAAATGCAATATTTAATCAGTGGTTAAAGGTTGTGTTTTCAAATGTATCTGTTATTTTCCTGCTCTTTCTAGTTGGTTCTCAAGAATCCTTTTTAGCTGTTAGAATCTTTTGGCTAGGGCTTCCTTTCTGAGAAGAACTGGTTTTCAACCCTTGGCCACTTCCACCACTGAAAACATTTTCTGGAAGGAGAAAGTGATTCTGCTGTGATTCAGGGGAGGGCCTCCCTAAAGGTGTGTTTTAACTGCAGTTTTCATTAATTCTTACCTGACATTGCACTGAGTGTGCCTAATTACATACAAAAGCTTCTGAGTTTGTTGGAACGTGCCTTCATCTCATGCTAAGCTATTTGACTGCAAGTATAATTTAGAGCACTGCATCTTCTGGCTGAAGGCCACCATGCCAAGTATAAAGAACCCAGGGCAAGTCATCAAGTACTGGTAGTCCTCCAGCATTTTCCTCAGAAAGTCTTTGCAAGGTACAGCCAGTCCTCTGAAATCTGCAATGGATCTTTCCGGTCTTTATGCAGAAACCCCATGGATTATGCTCCAGACACAGTGAGCCCATGTAGAAACACTGGATACATTCAGTAGTTCAAGTGCAGTTATAAACCCAGGCTTTGCAATAGGGATTTTCAACCTGTGGAAGAGTATGTGGTGAAAATGTAGATTCATTTTGAGAGGAAGATGGAAAAGATTTTGAAGGGTTGTGCTTAACAGAGGAGAAAAGACAACACTAAGGATGTTAGGAGAAGACAAGATAGTTATGAAAGGATAGGGTGAAGACAGACATAAAAGCTGCCCTTCAGTTTAGATTTTGAAATGTTTCAAAGTAAACAAATCCATTTCCTATTTTATGGCTGTTATCAATCTCATTGAGTAAAATGTCATCTCTAAAACAATATTTTTTCAAGCTATACTGACGTACCATTAGAAAATAAAGATTAACATTTTTGAAATCATAGCTGTCACACATCTGCAATAACTAACCTATATCATAGCACCAGATATTATCATTCCCCTCTAGTTTTAGTCAGTGAGTCACATTACATGGTGACTTTGACAGGCACCAAGTGTGCCTTGAGACTGTTCTTCCTCAAATTCTTAATTCATTTTCCAGAAGAATTATAGGGGTTAAATGCATACCTCCAGCAACATGTTTCCATTACGAGGGGATGCAGTTAAATAGTTGTGATTGATGAGGGATTATGTATCAGTGAGAAGCTTGCTGAGCCTCTTAGCCACTTATTTTCTCATTCTTTATCTTTCAGGGGTTTAGAGATGCAGACTTGCAAGCAAGGTTTGATATATGTTTTGGGCATTAGCTGAGATCCATTGGGTCACGCTTTTCAAGCATTTTGTTAGGAATATTGAGCAATTGATTTTCTCTGAAAAACCCTAGGACATCTTCATACTATTGCTATCAGTATGATCCAATTCTGCTCTCCACAGAAATTCAGCAGGAGTGCAATTTAATGAGACCAGTGAAAGGAATCTGACTGCTCTATTTATAGCACACTAATTGATCAGGGGAGCCATGGTAGGAGGAAACTTCAGAGAAAATCAATGCAGTATCAAATGAAAGTAGCACACAAGCCTTTAAATGCAGCTGCGTGAAAGCCAGTTAAGAATGAATTTATTTGAAGATCCATGGGAACATCTTGGACCATGTGTGCTCTTGCTTTAAGTTGTGGGAATGAAATCAAACTAAGCAGCATCTTACATGCAAGGTGAGCCTTACTATATATTTTTTCCTTCATCCTCTTGATACTCTGTCCCATTAAATCTTCTTGGTGGATTGTTTTAGTTTCATATGTGGACTGTAAATGTCTTCTTTTAAGAGCTCCCCTTTGACAACCTTACCCTTTTTTTGTAATGAAGATGGCAGCCACACTGTGTAGCAGAACTGCAGAGCCTCTTGGCTGTGTGTCCAGCACTCGGGCACAGTTCCAGGTCTCATGGCTTTCACTTAAATGCAGGGAGAAGATGGACTGTCTGCCTCCATTCTCCTTCTTGTCATTAAAATACTTGTGAGCATAGTAGATACATAAAGCATAACTGTTTGTACTCATTGCTAGTGTTTCTTACATCTGTGTAATGGACCTTTGCTTCCTCCTCTAATTTCATGATTTCCTCATGAAGTCTGCTTAAGTCCTGAGCAGCCCCCTGTTTGCCATCCCTGAAAATTATGGTTTTTTGGCAGATATTCTCCTTTACTGGATGTATCTCCGTGCTATGGGCTGACTGACCATCAGCACATTGCTTTTGGGCTGCTGTAGGAGGATGAAGCAAGCAACAAACTACTGTGAAGGCATTTCAGCAGTGACTTGTTTCAGAAAGAGTCAGAGGGGGAACAGATGTGCACTTTGGTTACTTTGAATGTGCTTTTTGTTCTTGTGTTTGTATATAGACAAAAGTTTTACGTCTTCTCTAAAGGATGGCAAACATGGCAATCTTTGCAGGCAAAGCTGTCCAGTCAGTGTGTCTCCTTTCCTTCAATGCTTGAATGTGCTTGCAATTAAATGAATAAAAATCTTGTTTCATTTTATGGTATGTGAGATGCAACACTTAGATTCACTTTCTGAGGAAGAATGTATATACTTTTTTTCCAGTAGGATAATTATAGGCATGGCATCATGAAGTAGATGCATGAATAATTCTGGTTTTCTGCTGCTTCATAAGAAAGGAGTAAATAATCTACACCTTCCATGAACAGTTAATTTCTGTGGGCTAAATTTATTTAACACCAATAGCTAAGCATATTAATGGTGCTACATCTTCTGTTCATTCAGTTTTGAGCATATGTAGTGGCATGGAGTTGTGGCTTAATTAGCTAGATGAATAATGTCAGAAATGTTGTCAATTATCAATATGGTCTTCATCTTTCTTTAAGCCCCGACTGGGAATCCAGTTCCCAATGACATCAGCAGTTGCCGTGGTGAACGTTCATAAGCTAGTCTTTAATCTTTCATTAAATCACAGGCTAGGAAAGCAGACATGAGGACTGAGATGAAAAAACGTGCATCTGCAGCACTGATGTCTTCCCTGAAAAACAGGAAAGGCACACTTCTGTGGTTTTGGGGAAAAAAAAAGAGACTTTGCTGCATTGGTGAGCACACTCTCAGCCACTTCTATTGTCTAAGCAACACCATGCAAGGAGAATTTGCAGAATGTAAACAGAGGTGAGATGTGTGGGGCTTGAGAGCAGCTGAAATCGAATATGACAGGGCCTGAATATGATGAATGACTCAGCTCTGTCATGTGCAAGGTTTGAGAATGGAGGTAAGGCTGGCAAGCTTAGGACCTCTTTCTTGCTACACTGGGCTTTAGCTGGACATTTCTTAGAGCAACACACTGCAAATTTAAGTTGTTGTACAGAGGGGCACTGAGATATCTCCGTGTGAGCTAGCAGCACAGAGGTGATGTGTGAACTCGCGCTCAGACTGACATGTGGGGAAAAAAGAGTGGGACAGAGCGCAGAGTACTTTGGGGCCCATGTAAAGCAGGGTGGGTCTTTTGAGAAACAACTCTGAGTTGGGAGGGCAAATAGAAACTGAGTTGTTACTGACAAGCCCCCAAGTGTTTGGTGTACTGAGCTGAGACTGGAAGAGTAGAAGTACCTGTGTCGTAAGGGACATAAAGGTGCAATATGAAGCTTTTGTTGTGGAATGGCTCCCCAAAATAGCAGTTTGGGCCAATATGTAACTGTCTCATTCTGTGCTATTTTGTCTAATAGGAGAAAATTATTCTTCCCCATGAAGCTTAATGTGCTTATGTCATTACAGCGTTGTGTCTCTAAGAATGCCATCATAGGATCTGTTACTGGCACAGGAGTTCATTTCTGCCCAGGTCTTGGTCTGCTGAGGTCTTGGTCTATCTGTCCCCTCTCTGTTTGTCCTAAATCAGTCCTGCCTCCTGTATGGGACCAGATGTTGTGCCAGTGCTTCCATGCATTTGTTCTCTCAGTGCCTGCTTTTGGGGTAAACGAGTCCAATAGCAATTTTTTTTCCTAAAGTAGAAACAGGAAGCCATAATTTTGCACTTTGCAAATGGAAAAAAAAATTAAAGAGGCAGGGAACAGACCTACAACTGCTTTGTTCTATTTTGCAAATACAGTAATTGAAAAAAACCCTCAGAAAATAGAAAAGCAGAATCTGGAGGATCTGGTTTTTTGTGGTTTTTTTTACAGATTTTAAAGTTGGGATTGATTTTCTTTAAGGTTATGAAGTCTTGCTCACAAATCTTTTATGCTTTCCCTGAGGCTTTTTATTCCAGGAAAGGTTTTTGACAATTTAAAATTAGTCAGAAGAAGTACACTAAGCTGTAGTTTATGTAGCCAGGCATTATTACCCAAGGCCCTGCCTTTTCACACAGATGAAACTGCAGAACAGAATTATCTTTGCCCAGGTCGCAAAAAGAGAGGTTGTCTGTGAGAGCACTGTCATGTTTTCCTACCAGCACCAAGTTCACACTTATGTCCTTGAAAAATACCATTTGCTCGGATGACAGACTGTCACAGGGCGGGGACATAGGTTATTGCTGTGAGAAGAGAGCCTTTTGGCGATCTTCTGAGTCACTGGCACCATCTGTCCCTCTTCCTGAGGTAAGGCCGGATGGAGCGAGTGCAGCCCTGGCATGCTGTTCAGCTTTTTATTTGGCATTCCTGACCTTGCATCAGTCGCGGTCCGACAGGGAGGGTTGGTTTGGGATAACTTCCTTTGTTCCATGCTCTGCAGTGAACCCCGGGCATAATCTGCTTTGACTCACATATTATATTGCAGGAGACATGTTTTGCTTCAAAGCAGATGGTTTCAAAATGAATGTTTTTGCTATTAGTGCATCATATTGGGCCAGGTGTTGCTAGCTTCTCTCACCCCTCCTTATTCAGAACCTTGATTTTCTTTTCAACACATGATAAAAACGTAGAAGGGAATTCAGTCAGGATTCACATAGATCACAATTCTGGTCAGCCAAATAGTGTCAGCCTGGTCTCCCTTTTGCTTTTAATAGGTGGGTGATGTGTTCCTATCTTTTCTCTCTTGGGTTTGATCCTTTCAACATGGACTGAAATTCACAGCCCTGGGCTCATCAAACCCATATTGATTAAAAAAACCCTCAGCCCTTAGATAGAATAACTTTCAGGCAGCACAAAATGTGGCAGCAGGGTATTAAAGATAAGTGGGTCAGGTTCCCCACAATAGTGTGTGTGGAAAGACATGGTAAGTGTCTTGCAGAAGAAGCTGTGGTGTTGGAGGAGAACAGGACTTTACAGATAAACCCAGGGCTGTGAGTTTGCTGGCTGAGTGCTTCGTGAGGATCACTACAACACTAGAGAAAACAAAAACTGAATGAATTTGAGCTTAGTGATGTTAGTCAGCTTTCAGACAAGTAGTAATGACGAGTGAGGCTTGGCAGTGGAAGACATGAGGTTATGTGCATATTGGCACAAAAATGACACTGAAATGCTCCTATGAAAACAGAGTTCTCTAGGGATGATGTTTGGTGTGAAGTGAGCAAGGAATAAACACTGAAGTCTGTGGGATGGTGAAAGGTGACCCACAGCACTGAAACCTGCGGAGGACAGTGTGCATGGATTAGGGAGACTGGGGAGAAAGCAGAGAGGACGGATAATGCTGCAACTGAGGGCATCCTGTTTCTTGAGCATTGACTGTAAAATAGAAATGGGATGAACAGCAAGTTATTTTAGAATGAAATATTCTGTAATGCATTTATATGTTAACGAGAAGGAGCAGTAGGGGTGAAAATAGGAGTTGTCACTGCAAGAAAATGTCATCAGGCGTAGAATTAGAGGAGTTGGTGCTGGAAAGTCAAATTTCCATGTTGTTTCCCAGGTAACAGGTGAATTTGTTGAGGCTGGGAGATGTCCAGGCTGTGAAGTGGGGCTTGGGGATAGAAGCTCATGTTTGTGTGCGCCATTCCTTTTGCCCTCATTTTTGGAGTCCTAAAATAGATCTAATTTCCCTTAGCGTTACATAACAGTGAGTCAAACCCAGCTTTTAACTATCTTTAATTAGTTTTAACAACCAGATTTCCATTTAACACATCTACAGTAATGAATGATGCTCTCCATCCTTGCAGAAAAGGCTCAGTAGTAACCTGCAGTGAGTGTACAGGTGACTTCCACCAAACCCTATTTCCTCTTGAGCTAGACAAGATGTTCGGTGCAGGAGGTCCAAATTTTCCCATCCATGATGCTGGTGTCTTTCTGTGTCTTTATGTTTCCTCTTTTTTCTGTGTGGCCATCTTCATGCTCCTGCAAGCTCTGGTACAGCCTCCTGTGCTTCCAAAGCCCTGCAGCTTTGGAGAGCTGGCAGCAGTTGCCTGTCCATGGAGATCATCAGAGTTGGTGTCAATTCAATGTGGATTTAAACAAAGCTAGGCCTGCCAGGTTGGACAGAGAGTTACTTGCTTGAATTTCAAAATTTTGACTTCTGGTTTCATTCTTGCTTCAGGCATTATTTCAGATCTCTCATTTGAAGGGAAAATATCTTCCCTACCTGGCTGGGAGCCATGTCCAGGGCAATGCAGTATGATCCTCGCTGGGAATGCTTTTCATCTGCAGCAATAGTAGGTGATGCACATAGTTGTGCACATGCTTTGATAGAAAATAGCATCTGTACTGGTTATTGCTTTGTGTAGTACTGAAAAGCACATGCCAGTTTGATAGGTATGGATCAGGGAAGAATCATAGCTTGTTTGGACTGTACAAAACTATATACAGCATGCTGATCATGAAACAATGCGTCTGTTTTATAAACTTTGTGCTCTATTGGAATACACATCGTAAGGTCTTTGCACTAATGCTGAGTTGTATTAATCTGTCAACACTTGTTCAACAATAGTGTTGTAGAAAAGATAATTAATTTTTTTGCGAACGCATCTACATCTGTATTTATGTTAGTGTCGAAGAAAACCAACACAATGAGGGAGAACTTTATTTCAAAAGCATAAAGTGCTTGTAAATCAATTTTTTTCCTCTGTGAAATGCAAAACCATACAAAGGTCTTGATCACATTTTTTTATTCACTATGAATTCAGCTTGTCTGTTAGCCCAGCTCCTATTCCCACTGCGGTCGTGCTGTTCACCCTGCTGATGATAGGGAATAAGTTGTTTTTATTATATGCTTATGAAGGCTCTTACACAGAAAAAGCATTCAGTAGATACTCAGTAGTGGAGAACTGTTTTCAGACAGCTACGTTGTTTTGAAAATGGAGAACCACATAGCCCAGATGAGTTACTCTTTAAAACTATCAGAAATAGTTATTATCATCAACATTTACAACCTTGCATGTGGATTTTATTTACTTCGGCTTTATTAGTTGTGTACTCAGACTGGACTTGATTCTCACCTGATGCAGAGTGCAGCTCCTCAGAGGCAGTTATGTTGCTGTAGCTCTGGTTCTCCAAAACCCATGCATGTTCTCACCAGATCTGCTGATCAGTGAGCTCTGGTGTGTCCTTCACTTGTGACTGATACTCAGATCTGGGCTCTCCTCTCTCACTTTCCCCATGTACCAAATGTTGTTACTGATCCCATGGTTCTTGGTTGAAACCTTTGAGTCGCCTGCTGAGTTAATGGGAATATGGACAGAACTTAATTAATTAATTAATTAATTAAAACTTACCTTAAATATAAATGGCAGTACATTGCTCAGTGCTGTGGAAAAGGACCTGGAATGCTGAAGACCTGACAGCTAAGAAAGTAATAATGATGCATATTTTGCATGGAGAATTGTTTATATCTTGCAACCATTTCTAGTCACCATTTCAGACTATACAGAATATGGACAATAAAAATTTCAACAGAGGTGGTATGAACAGAAGTATTTGTGTGATACTAACTTTTGTAAAAAAAAGCTATTCAGTAGAGGTCACTGTAGTGGACAACATCATCTCTCAGGACTCCTTAACATGTATTTACACAATAGCCCTCGTAGTGCTTGAGTAGCCACTCTATTTAATTAATGGTATTTAAAAGGTTTAATCTGTGTAATGAATGGAATTTTAAAAGTCCATAGCTAACATTTGAAAGTTAATATATTTGTTTTGTATGAGGTGCAGTAATTTAAAATTGCTTCATGTTTTCCTGAGCTTCTTGCTAGTTTATAATGGGCAGGTGTCAGTGGAGAACATCTCTAAGAGAGTGTAAATATGTACTAATAAAACAGACGTGCCCAGGGCTGCTCCCTTCTGCTGTAGTGGCTATGTCCTGACTATTATTATTTTTGTTAGCCTAAGCAGATTGTTACATTCAAAGGACATTTTGGAAGTGGTGCTTGATTTCTGTTTACCTTCCAAATTATTTGGGAGAGGGATGGTGGCTGTGACTTACTCTGACAGTTTCACAGGATATATAATTGAGTTTCTCCTCCATGTATGTTTCTGGATGCTGTTAATTGTGCAGTATAGATGCTGCTTGGGATTGTAGAATGTAATTTTGTGTATCTTGGTATTTCTTATGGTACATTTTACTAGGGAAAGGCCTGTCTCTGTAGCCAGAAATGATGGAGTACACCCGATAGAATCAGATTAGTGCAAGCCCACAGTGAGTTCAAGTGAGTGAGCTGTATGTGAAGAACATTGCTTTGGAGAGCCTTGCACTCACCCCTGCAGGCTGATGTAGCAGGACTGGAATGTCACAGAGTTAGTCGAGCTCATCAAACCCACTTGCTATTAACTCTTACAATATTTGTAGTGATGACACGATCACATCTTGCATCAGATAAATTGTCGTGTCTGGTGTTTTCCAGTTCTTGATGACACTTTGAGGCAGTTGAGTGCTGCTGTAAAAATGCTGGAGTCAGCTGAAAGTTTAGAGAGAGTTTAGATTGGCAGAACGAGATTCCTCAAGTTGTTATTTGACCAAGTCATTGAGGTTCTCCGTCTACAATGGCACCGTGGGACTTTATATAACCAGAAGTGGCAAAGACCCTTTGTTGCTTTTTTCCTGCCGAAACCTGGCAGCTTCAGTGAGCACACCAACTGTTCAGTTGTGCTGAAACTTTGGGGCAGAGTTGAGCCGGAGGAGAGGAACCCATTACTGAAGTGCCAACAACCATTGGGCATTGCTTTGGGTTCCACCTGGAGGTTATTCTGCATGGTCTCACTTCGCAGGTGAGATCTATCACAGTCACAGGACTGGGCGATGAAATTTGCAGCAGTGTAACAGCTTAAAATAACAAAGCAATCTGTTTGAATACAGTGGGTATCTTGGGACACACAGAATTGTGCTTGTCTGTGATTTATTTCACCACATAACTCTCCATATCAGATCTGCATGAAATTCAATTTCTTATCCTGGTATAAGCTTGTGTTGTGTATGATCATAGCAAGTAACAGAATGAAATATGTTAGAATAACTCCAAGATGCTGCATTCTTATCCACAAAAACAAAGGCACTATATAGTTCTTTTACAAAATTAAACAGAAACATTATAACCTATGACTCTACATCCCTGCTAAGAATCACAAATTTTCCATAACGACAAAAAGAAAATGTTTGTGTGAAATGTCTCCCTTCTAGAGATTTTGAAATTCGAAACGTATCAAATGGGTCAAAACAGAAGTGTTTAATTTTGGGAAAGCTGCCAGTGTTGACTGGAGCATTCAGACACCTCACATCCCCATTTACCTCCAGGCTGTATCTGTTCCTGTCTCCAGGAGAGGCTGTTGTATAGTGTAGGAAAAAATATTTCAACCAAATAACATTGTCTTTGTAAGGAGATGGAAGCTTAGAGCACTCAAAGTACAGCTCCTAGGGCAGTAGCAGTGGCTAGCAAGCATTCTGAGGTAATTTCCCCCCTGCTTTTTTTTTACATCTACCTTTCTTCCCTCCCTCCATCCAGTGAACTCAAATTCTAAGGTAGCCTTTGCATTTTGTATACTGGCAGATTTAGCTGCTGCATTCTTGTCACAGAACACTTAAATATTCATGCCGCTTTTAATTTTAGTGCTGAAAGACTGTAGTGGATATGATGATGCAGGAATTAGGGCTCAGAAAATGGAAGATTTTTTAATGCTTTGGCTACGTGTGAAGATTTATCAGTCAGGCTCCAAAATGAGCAGAGCTGACTGGAGTACTGCTTTAAATGATCTATTTCAGTAAATACACAGCCAGGATCTTTAAATGGCTAGGCATACAGCTGGTGTCTGATATCTAGAATGTGGCTAGAAGTGTTGTTTATTCAAGATGAGGGCAGGTATTACAGGTCTGTAGTACTGCACTGTACACATATATATCAGCAAATTTCTTTGTCTGAATTGCCAAAAATTAGGTTAACAAAGAAACATGTTAAAAATGATCTTACAGTTATTCCAGGCTGGATTTAATTACGTTTGAGGAAATTTAGATGATTTATCTGTGTGTTTCTTATTTCCCTATGTGCTGGCAGTAGGCAGCCCGTCCCCTTATTGCCAGCATCTGACTGATTAATTGGTCTCTTGCTTGATCTGTTTTCCTTTTTGTTTATGTATAACTTACTCTAGTGCTTTCCCTTTTTAATATGGTAATATCAAATTTGCTCAAGGTCTGTGCACTAATGTGGATTAAAAGTCAAGCAGCAGCAGCTCTAATACATAATTGATCTACCAGTAGGGCACAGAGAACTGATTCTAGCTCCTAGATAGGAAATGCATGTTTGTCCTATACTGTTAACCTGAACTCTTAAATCTATGTTAATTTAAAGTGAATAGGCTACTGGAAATTGACAAATTACCCATTTTAATAATTTTTAAGAGATTAATTTGATGTTTGAGACATAATGATTTTTATACACAAACACAGCCACACATGCACTCTGTTTGCCATGTTCCTTTTAGATTTCAATGCAGTTCTGTTTGTTGGCAATTGAAAATATCTTACATCTTGAAAATGTGGTACATTTTGAGTCTGTATCTGCCTCTTGCTGTGACCCCACACCTGTTAATACCTAACAGAAGATTTTGCTTGCATAAACTATTTTCTTGTACAGGTGCAAGAGCTTTGTGACATGGTCTCAACAACAACACCCGTTTGTGAATGGATAGGTTGGAAGAGGCCGTGTCTGCTCATATTAGCATTGGCTGTGATTTTACTTCGGCTTGTCCTGTGTTGCTGAGGAATGACTCTTGACTTTTCAGTTAAGCGGAGGTAGAAGCTTGTTTAAGGTTTAATGTTTATTGATATTCTCACTGAAATGAGGAGTTTTGTATTTTCAGCCTCCTTCTGAGGTACACACGGTGGTCACAGCAGGGGCCTTTACAGCTGTGGCATGAATGACAAGTGGGTGACGGCTGCGTGGTTGTGGGACTAATAGCACGGATGTGCTGGATAGCATGGCTTCTGTGGTGCTAATGGATGGGAGGCAAGAGACAGCCAGCAGGGTGTCTCTGCCTTCCATTAAGTCCACTCGTGCATACCATATGCCATCGTCCCTCTGCTGGGGATTTAATTCTCTGGTTAGCATCAACCACTAGCACTAGAGTGACAGTAGTAGAGGAAAGCAGAAAATTTAAGCCATGCTGGAGATGAGGGTTGCAAATCACAATGTGGCCAAATCAGAAAAGTAGAATGGAAGGAGGGGGAAGAGGATCTTTTTGCACATGTTCTTATGCTTCCTGTGAAAAATAGGTTACCCTGTTCTAGTATATTGCACTGGAGTTAAGATGCTACAATTTGAATAAGGTTTTAACAGCAGAGCAATAAACATTTTGCAATCTCTGGTTACAAATATCTGAAGATGTTACATATGCAAAAACAATATCTTTGTAAATAATGCTGTATTTAGAAAAAGACATACTTTATTATCTTGATAGAGCTAAGAGCAGAGCAGCAAATTGTCAGTTTCAAAATGGAAATTGAACTTCTTTCCTAGAGATTTCATTAATGAATGAAGTTAATTTGACTGTTACTTTCCCTGGTCTGTGAGCTGTCTGTGTTGCCCTCTGACATTTCTGGGAGGCAGCTCACTCCCAGCCTTTGGAAACTGGACTTGTTCAGTGTTGTGCAGACAGCTTGGCAGTGGCTGCATTTTGCAATCCTGGTTCAGAGAGTGTGATGAATGAAATGTCAGGGTTTGCAGGTAAGGTAAACCTTCATTTAGGTGGAGTAAACTGAGCACATTTTCGACAGCCACTTGTGAAGATGACTGACCTCAGGCAAGCCAAGAAGCTTGAGTACTTTACATAGGGTAAATGTTAACATTTATCTGCAAATCAGTTTTTAATTGACTTTGAGAAGTCTATCATCACACTGGTTACTTTTGCTGGTGATGAAATTCGAATATAGCACAACTTTGGTAAGTGATTTGAAAAATACTAGGTAAAAAGACTATAACCTCAGTGGTTTTAGATTTTTCATCAGTGTCTGTCTTATTTAGAACTGTGTGCTCTTATATAATTTCCTTATGTTCAGAAGGACCCTTCTATGTTTCAGTTTGTTCCCATGGCCTCTGGTTCTATCACTGGGCACAACTGACAAGAGCCTGGCTCCAGCATCTTACACCCTCCCTTCAGGTTTCCATGTACATTGCTGAGATTCCCCTGAGTTTTCTCTCCTCCGTGCTGTACATTCCCAGCTCTCTCAGTCTCTGTCCTTATGAGAGATGCTCCAAACCCTGACTCATCTTCCTGGCCCTTTGCTGGACTGTGTCCAGTGTGTCTCTGTCTGCTTCGTACTGGGAAGCCCACATTCCTGACAGTTTCCTGTGTTCTTTTCTCTTATGGGTATCCATGTGATCTGAAATAAGGCTATTGTTGTTTTCATTTGCTGAGAATACATTCACATGGGTTCCACTTTTATCTTAGCAAGAAGACATCTGCATTTCTGATTTTGATCTCCCAACTCCTTGCATATGAATTTTCAAGAGTTTCCAAAGTGTGATTTTAGGAGAAATCCTACCATCACATTTTTTCATTACTGGCATCTCCTGATAGCACAGCAAACACATTAGCCTTGTCCTAGATATGGATGATAAAACATGTAACTATTTATTTTCCCAGTTGTTGCTAATCTCTGTTTTTACTGGAAATTTTCCTCCATCAAAGCCAGCACAGAGACACCCATGCTTATATGGCTTTACAAGTACAGGGCGTTGATGTCTGAAGTTAGAATTCAACAACAGTGGTTTGTGGTCCTCTAGAGTAATAACTTGAATGACAGCTCTCCCTCAAACAATATTGAAATTCCCTGACTCCCAGGCACATTTGGCTTGTGTGTACCACCGGCAGTCGTTCAGGAGTGCAGAAGAAGAGGGAAGTTGAAGTGGAGCTAGCATGTAGGCAATCATATCTTTTCAAGCACCTTTGTGAAGATAAAGTGTAGCTGAGCAGTTCAGACTGAGGCTTTCTTTAAAGCTGAAAGTCTGAAATGAATCTTCATTCTGTACTATGACAAAGATATTTGAGCACTTTCTGGAACTGGAAATAGATTTGTCCTGTGGGGAACTGACCTCTTGAAACTATGTGTGCTGCACAGTTCATGATACCTCTACTCTTAATAAAATATAATACTTATTAATGGATCTCAAGTCAGTTATTCAATTTCCCCAGTAATTTAAAGCTTAATTATGCTGCATTCTAGATCTCAGTGGCTGTCCTCAGCTGATTTTTCTTAAATCACTATCCCTCCAATTTTACGGTTCAGTTCAATTCTCAGGACTGTCATTTGCATGGAGTGACAGATTAAAATTGGATGGCTAAAATGATTATGACTCTTAGTGCTTACTGCAGTGATGGAGATTGGTTCTTCATAGTATGAGGAAACATATGGCTCATGAAATAACTCTTGAAACACTATAGTTTTCAGTTTATTGTATTGTAAATTGAAACTTACAAAGGGCTAATCCAATTTTAATGCATCTTGTCTGAAACTGAGAGTAGCATTTTTGGAGGAGCTTTGGATAATAAAACTGTAGGCACCAATTTAGAAGTTCTCCATTTCCAGGAGAGAAAAAGTGAATATTATGGTAGGAGAAATGGTATCTTTCAACTCAGTAACTTACTGGCACTGCATAGCTATGCAATGCTGTTTGAAAACCTGCATTTTTGCCTCTGTGCAGGTCTTTGTTCACCTTATCCATCTGCAGATCTGTGCACCCCATTGCCTGGACAGGTTCAGATTAACTTCTTGCAAATTTTGACAGAAGCCAATCCTGAATTGAAAATCCTTAGGCTGGGTCTGGTTCTAGGAGACTATCAGCTGGGATGATATACAAAATTATATGGAAGGTATAAGATTTGGTATGTATTTATCCTATTTGAGTTTAGGTCTGCAAAATCAGTCTTGGCATGTGACTGTAAAACATGGGTCCTCCATGGAGGAATATTTTATATTTCTCTTTCCCTACCTTCCTGTGAAAATTTTAAAAAGGGTTTAGAGAGGGAACAAGATGAGTAAGTTTTTCTCTTGTGCATCATAGTAATTTCTTGATATCTCTCCCTGAATTACTTTTTAATTTAAAAATTAAAAATCTCTTTTGCTCCTCACTTTTATCTTATTTCTATGGTTTCTGCCCCGCCTTGTTTCTTTCAATCCTTGCCTTAACATTATCTGAAAATTCCCCTTCCTTCCCAGGTGCTGTTTAGCCTACTCGTATTTGGAAGTGGTCAGGTACAAGGAAGGAGGTGGTATCTGATAGCTACTGATGCTCCTCCTTGAAACTACCTCAGGCCCATGGGAATCTTTCTGCGTGATGAAAAGCATCCTGACAGTAATCCTGTGGTCAACAGTTTGTCTGAGACCAAGGGCTGTTTGGACAGTCTCACTGACTAAAAAGGGTGACTTCAGGATGAGGGTGGTACAAGATGAGATGCTGGTGTGGCATTTCAGCTCTTGCCATGCAGTCCCTGGCCAAAGACTTCTGCCTTCAGGAGCTGGAGTATGGAAGCATTTATGAACAGTAATTTTCCACATTATTTTTATTCCACCAGTATTATGAAAGCTTTGTTATTCTATTTATGCACAGCAGTTAGCACTATAGTGTTTTTTGCTCTTTGTCTGTAATCTTAATCTAATAAGACATTCACAAGATGCCTGGAAAACAGACTTTTTTTTTTCCCTATGGGAATTTCCGTAGAAGAAATCACCATCTGATAATTGCCTATTGTAAATAATTATTCTCATCATAGGGTAGAAAACAGAATAGAAGAACCTACTTCTACCATCATTCTTACTGTTTTTCTGGCTTTGCTGATTTGGAAAGTAACATCAGGCTGTAAAAAGTTTTGGCTTCCTCTCCTCCTTTTTAATATCTCAAATTCCAGATTAAGTGTTAGAAAAGAGTCAGTGTTGATAGTTGAAAACAGTATTATCCTTGGAAAACAGCATTTTTCATTTCTTCTTTAAAATTAAAGCCTTCATTTTCAAGGCTTAAACTAAACCAGTGGGCCAAGAACTAATGTCCAAAACCCCAAGTCCCTGTCAAAATGAAGAATTGCTAAAAGAATTAAAGCAATTTCTAATTAAAACTTTAAAAAAAAAAAATCAGGTCAAAACCTGCTGAAATTTATTTTCAAAGAAATAAAGTAATTTCAAATTAAAATTGAGGTTTTAGACAAAATACTTTCTTTATCAAGCCCACCTAATTAAAAATTGAGAGTGATATAATCCCTTTATCCAAATAGTAAAAGCACAAAATCTATGTAGGTTTTAAATTTTATTATATTTATATATAAACATGCAGACATGTGTGGTCAAATGGCTTTTAAATCCCACCTAATTAATTTAAACAATATAGATTTTTTATGAATAGCATATTGAAATGAAAGATGGAAGACTATTTGAAACTAAAACAGATACTTCAATAAAAAGAGCAATATTGTCACTGGATGGATACTGTCTCTCTTCTCATTTCATTCAACTTAACATATTTCTATATGAGCTGTAAGATAAAATGACTAATAGAAATGAAAAGGACTGCCAAAAGTCAAATTGCTTCACTGGAAGCTTCTTAGCAAAATGACAACATCCAGTTCTAGATAATTAAATCTTATTTTGTGGGAATGTCACTGGATGATGTTAATTTGCCTTTAGGTACTGTGCTTTTGGTTGAACACAGTAACAAAAATTTATTTGGGCACTTTTTGTTTGTCTTAGAAATGGTTCAACATTGTCTAATAAAAATTAAAAGCTCAGAGTAGGAGACAACAGCAGTTCTCTTCCTCTTTAGTCTTACAGAGGGAAACCACTAGTGCAGGTGTTCCAGGGATCAAGCATAATTTCACCACCTGAGATTTCTTTTTTGGAACTGAACCTTAAAATCTCCTGTTGTTAGACAACCTGAAGCTTAGTTTCTTCAGAACTTACTAATTTTCTCATCATGAGTTAGGGTGCTTATTCCCCACCAGTCTTGTTGCATGTTGGGTGATTCACAGCTGTCTACCAGCTTCCAGTCTAGTTGTGCTCCTGGTCTGGTTTCTCTTCTTTGTTTGGGTGTCAACATTGTCCTTTGTCTTGAAAGGCTCTTTCCTCACCACTTATTTATTCTCCCTAGTGTGTTTAGCATCTGTTTTCATAAAAAAAACCTCAACTAAAATTCTTTTAGATGCCACAGATTCACTTTCCAGTCTTTTAATCATCCAATCCTCACCACTGTTTCCAGTCATGTCTTGAGCATAGGTGATCAGTTTTGACACACAAATTTGTTTGTTTTGAGGCATTGCAATTACTCCTGTCAAGGATGGATGTTGGCAGGAAGTTTGGTATTAGGAATGCCTTGTTCTTTCCTACCTTCAGTGAAAGTTACAGTTTGGTAGCAAGATGGGTGTCCTTTCCTGATGTGGATGGCAGTGACTCTTGGTTCCTCTGGTAGGTCAGTTCTTGGAGTACTAAGGAAGTGAACTATTCCTTCCAGTCAGAGCCTTCTCTTTCCATGATTTTCCATAGTCTTCTCTTTCCATAAGGCTATCTTAAAAATTATAAAAGTTAAGTTTAGTTGTTTTGTCATGCTGCATTTTGTAGCAGACAGAATGTTTCAGTTTCTTTCTGTGGAGCTTTCCGTTATGAAGATACTATTTTTGTGCATCATAATAATTGTTTTTTCTCCCTGAAGTGCTTGACTTTTTGGAAAAGCTAAAGGAGAACTAGTGTATTATCTTCAGGAACAAGTCTTAAGTCACATTTAAGATATTAATAGTTTTGTATGCTTTCTTTGAACTTGCAATTTTTGTTAGGAAGATACAGCTGCTGCAGTTTTGACTTTGTAACCTCTTGTCTGCAGATGCTACAGCCTGAATTCTTCAGAGCACTCAAGTGCAGCCTTAAGTGAAGTGTGTGAGTGTATTCTTTATGTTTGTTCAGACTGTCCTTTGAAGGATGTCTCTAGACTGTCTGCAAAAACAGTTTCACTGCACATAAGGACAGCAAACCCTCAAAAATAACCCCAGAGCACACGTGCCCAAGCGCTCTCTCGGTGTTAGTGTGTGGCAAGGTGTGTCCAGAGTCTGTTTGCAGGGCATGAGCAGCATGCTTGTAAGGCCCTGATGAGAATGGGCTGCCAAAGCACCTTTGGGCACACAGTGGTCTCAGCAGTTTCTGAAACTACACTTCAAAAAGCTGTGCAAACAAATTTGATGACAGTACTGAGTTCAGCTAGGAGGACTACTTCATTAAAAGTAGTCTTCAGAGGTTTAAATGTAGACATGATACTCAAGAAGGGGAAAATGCTGTTGGCTTTAAGAAGTCCTTTGATTTTTTGCATTTGGTAAAGATGAAAAAGGTGGGTCATTATTATTATCTCTATGGTAAGAGTCCTGACACCACTAAGAAGACTCACACTGGTTTTCAGTAGGAATTTTGGGCTTTCCTTATAGGTACTGTTGAAAATGTCATATACTGTTTTTGCTGTTACTACCTGTGCTGTAAGAGCTCCTGCTGGCCAAAGTGGAGCAGAAACCCTCTGTGAAACCCTGAGAGCTGGCTTAGGTGATGGCTGAGCCCAGCACTGGGTGGAATGTGGTATCTGGCAGGTAGAAACCTGGCTTCTTAGTTTGTGCCAAAGGTGGTAGCAGGCAACAGCAGCTGGGTCCTTGGGGAGAAAGCTTGTAAAGATAGTTTGTATAAATTATGTTTGGCAGAGAGGTAAAATTGCTGTGCTGTGAGTCCGCAGAACCGTATCGCAGGAGATGGAAACCCAGTGAGGGATTTTGCTTGGGGTTGTTCTGTGGTGCTGGCCATGCACTGGTAGTCCCCCAGTCCTGCAGACAGCAGTGTAGGGTTGTGCCTCTTCCTTGGCAGCCTGCTGTTGTCACTTGCAAGCTTCGTGTCACGGGGACTGTGGGCTCTGATGGTAACTATTTGCTTGCCTTTGGCATGGCCATGTCCCAAACTGTGCTCATCAGAGACACTCAAAAGTTGTGTTCTGCTGCTGCAACAGAGGTTACGGTGAATGTGACGAAAAATCCACCTGCTGTGTATACATAATTAGTTCTTTTTTGTGATTTGGTAATACCCCATCAGATTTATTACTTTTCCAGTCAGAAGCACAGCTCACTTTACAGCTGAGCTCCATCTCTTAATGTTTTCTGGCAAGAGATTCCCTTTACTTAGAATTCATGTGATTCATGGGTTACAGGCTCATCTGTTGAAGTACAGTATGTCTGCAGAGGCAGTTGTGACTGCCACCATACTTGTAACCTAATCTGCATAAAACCCCAGAAGAATCAGTGATTTGAAAGAAATTCCTACCTGCTGTTTGTGTAGGATGACCATCTGTCTGGCAGATCCCCATGTGGAAGTCAGATACATCTGAGAAGAGCAAGACAACCTTCTGACACTGGTTTCTCCAGCAGATGTAGTTGCTTATTCTGCTTTTTTATTTTTTTCAGCAGGTGCTTTAGAGATTTGCTTTTGGATCTACTTTCAGCAGCTTTTGAATACTAGTCTAAGCACTGTGTACAATGTAGGATCATTCTGACCAAATCACCTTTTTTTCTTTTTTGCACAAATTTTGAAGGGTCCTAATTACAGCTTACAAAGTGCTTCTGAATCTGAGCACCTCAGTTCAGTCGCAGAAACTGATAAATACTCAACTTCTTTAGTTCCAGAAAATGTACTCAGAATTTCTGAAAAACACTGAGGCAAACTGGCTTTTAAGATCAAGCGGCATCTTCTATTTGAGGATCATTCCACATATATTCATGATCCTCCATGTAAATGGTTTCCAAGATGCAGGAGAAGATAGTATACTTGTCAAAGTGGTACTTTTTAAGGATAATCCTTTTGTCTGCTGGAAATTTTATATCTTTAAAAAGATACAGAGCATTCTGAGGCCACATTAGAATACAAATGCCTATGGCACTCTGCTCTGAATCTGTGTTTGTACATGTCAGTTTGAGATATTCTATTCATGTCTATTGAAATATTCCCAAATTGTCCTCAGTTTCTGTGTGACTCTCAGCTCTGCTGAGATTTCTGGAGCTCTATGTGCGTGCTCTTTTGTGCATGGACGCAGCATGGAGCACTGGATTCCTTTGCTGGAGAACCAGCCACGATAATCCAAATAAACACAACCTTCTGTAGATGAATTGTATCTCCTGTAACTAAAGGTTAAGGTGTCATCCAGTGATTTATCCTTCCTAATGGATTTTTTGGTTCACTGTGATACAAACATAATTTACATCATAGTTGTGTCCTCAAAGTGGTGTTTGGGGATTTACAATACTGAACAGGGTGAACTATGCATCGAATTATCAACCATCCTGATCGACATTTAGTTAGTGCTGACAGGACATTTAGCAAAATGAGGGTTCTGCAGCAATCTTTCAATAGGATTGTTTTATTGCAAAGCTGCTGTTAATCAAAAGTTTCTGGAGAAAAGCTGCAAAACAAACCATTGATTGCATTGACTGTTGCGCTCTGGCCAGCCAGATGTGAGCAGTGTGTGTTGTAGTTGTCATCCTACCTGTAAATTATTGTCAAGGTACTGCCTCCTTGATGGAAAATCCAGCAAGTTGTTACAATTTGAGGGCGGGAGGTACCTTGCTGCAAAGAGCCCCTGGGTTAGGTGTGCTTGACAGGAGGTGAATGGATCCTTGGAGAGGAGTAAGTGATTTGTACTTCATTATTCCCACAGGTCTGAACACATTCGCAGAACTAAAGAGGTCCTGTGACTATGCATGCAGTTTCACTTTTGCAAAGTATATCCCTATGTGGAAACATTTAATGAAAGATTTCCTTCCTGCAGTTCCTGCCTTCCTTTTGTGACAGTTCTTGTTTGGCTTGAATAGTTTATAATTTTTTTCTTGGGCATTTAGTTGGTGTGTGCTTCAAGTGGTGCTTTGCAGATTACATCTAGGCTGCTGTATGTTTCTCTATGGCCTCCTCTCTTGTCTCCAGAGGAGGCAGAACAGGTCTACTTGCACAACCCACCCTGTCAGATCACTTGATTGCCTCCTTTTGAGCCTTTGATCCCACTGGCACAGACCTGAAGCTGCCTTTATTGCATCCACGTAGGAGGAGGAAGAGAGGAGGAAGAGAAGGAGGTGTAGCTGGAAAGGATGTCCTTGTTTGTTACCTGTATGGTCAAATGGGAGCTGCTGCTGCTATGAGGAACCTGGTTTTGGTCTGACTGACAACCATGGCTGCCTATGCTGTGTCACCTGTTGAATTAAGCTTCAAATGAAAGCCATTAATTTAATAAATGTGTATAACTAAGAGAAAGTTCACTGAGAAAGTTCTGGCATAAGGCATGAGAAAAAAGGGAACATGCATCAACTGCACCTGTTTAGACTTCTTTCCTCCTTCCTCAATGGTGTAACTCTGGGCGACATAGGAGACCGCTTATTGCATTGTTTGTGCACATGATCAACCAGGCAAAAACAAAATGAGGACACACAAGGAATTTGGCAATTGTATTCCAGGACAGAGTGGCTGCCCTCCTCAAACTGCCAAACCCTCTGGCATATTCTCTCAACTTAGAAATTGAAAATGCGTATCAGAATCTTTTCCTAGTGAGTTATGTGCCCCTTGTGATTTTCAGCGAGTAAAAAAGAAAAGCCATTGCTTCAATACAGATATGCTGTCCTTACATTTAAGTTCCCAGAAGGCCTCTGACTATGTGACAAGAATTACTGTCATGGATATTGCATAACGGTTTATGCATAATGTTTAATGCAGTCTCAGTTTTATGAAATATGGATAATATTGGAGACATTTTGAATAGTAGTTTAGATTTACACTTCCTTTTTAAGGTGGAGACGAGGGACATTTTTAGTGCTCTTCAATGTCACTGGAAGAGTTGCGACCGTTACTATTAAAAATGAATAAAATCCATAGAAGTGGAAAAGAGAAAAATACATTGCATAAATGGATTATGGGCAAATCATAAATGTTTAAAGCATTTCTGGAGGTTAGAAATGCCATGCCTTTATTTGAATAGCACAGCTACCTCAGCACACTTCCTCCACACTTACTCTGTCCAAGGTGTGTTGCTCCTTGGTGTGGAAGGTTGGAACTCAATTGAGAGAACACAATTTTGAATAATCTTTCTTCTTGTTGGTTTATTATTAAGATGAAGGCATTCAGAAAAACAAAAAAGGATATTTGATGCATATCCTACATATGTTAAGAGTCAGCTCAAATTGTATGTATTTGTTTTGTGACACACAGGACAGCTTTCCAGCTCGGTTTGGAGGAATACATTTCGTCAATCAGCCGTGGTATATCCATGCCCTCTACACAGTCATCCGGCCCTTTCTAAAGGAGAAGACACGAAAAAGGGTACTCTTCTTTTTAATTGTCCATTTCCTGGCAGTTGCCGTCAGCAGATGCATCATACTCTAATAAAGTAGATCAACATGAGATATCAGCTTGCTATTGGTGGAAAATGTTTAAATATATCTGTGTTGTAAAGGGTACCTTCAGCTGTTTTAGAAACTTATACAACATTATCCTTTAAGGACACAGTCAAGCAGTGTGCTTAAATGTATTTTAAAATGTAAGCATATGCTTGCTCCTGGGGGTTATATAAAAAATATTGCCAACATTACAGTTTCTATTAAGATTGTATTCAATTCCATTCTATTTAATTTCTGTTAAAATAATTTATGTCTTTCTTTTAAAAACAGAGTTATTGAGTACAAAGTCCTTTCCTAGTGTGATTTCCTTGACATTAGCACAAACTAAAATACCCAGCTGGCAACTAGTAGTATCAGTTTGCAAATACTAATTTGAATGAAAGCCAATAAAAGGGAATTTGTGTGCATGCATCTGTGCATAAGCATGAGCAGCCTCCGAGATGTTGCTGAATTTGTACCATTTGCATCAGTGCAATTAAATTAGAGCTTGGTGGTGATGGCTTATAGAATGATATTATTTCTGTAGCAGGAACTTTGTCATCCAGGAAAACACAATCAACATCATGTACAAAGGCACTACAAAGAACGTGATTATTTTTTTTTTATGGAATCAGCTCTCCAAGCAGCTCTGTATTTTCTCTCCTCAAACACAGTCTGCAAGGCCACAATGATCCTTGGTGTTTAGCTGTTTTTCACTGACAGATTATGCTTGAGAGGCCTCTGGTATTTACAGATTTTGAACTATAGATCACAAAGCCTTTTATGTAATATCTGTTATAAATATGCAAATGAAGCCCCATTTTGCAGGATTCAGTTGCACTCTGTTGACTGCAGCTTCTGCGAAGAACATTGTAGTGCCAGATATGTGTGAGGCCTTTTCAACTCAAGTGCTGCGTATGCATAACGAGGGAGTAAAGTGCAGCTCATAGGAGTGTTACAGCATTAAAAATAAGTGACAAGGCAGTCAAACATGGAGGTTTATCAGTTACCATCTAAATTTTTATTTAGACACCTGAATCAATGGCATATGTTTTCAGAAGTGCTGACTTTTTACAACTGTTTTTTGTCAATGCCAAATACCTATAAAAAGTAGCCAGATGGTTAAATATTGATTTACAATTCTAAACTTAGTGTCAAAATGTGAAAGTTAATGACCAGCACATAAAATTTAAAATCAGCTTTAAAGTATTAGATGCAGAACAAACAATTGGGGAAAAAAACCCCTAAACCCCACAGAATTCTCTTTAGATTTTTTCATCAGGCTTACTACTTATCTGGTTTCTTTATCTCAAATTGTTATGTATTTTTTAAATTTGTCATGTAGATTTGCAACTGATAGTTATATTCAGGTAAATGTAGTACTAGGCATATATAAAAACAATTGCTAAGAAGTAAAACATTCAGCTGTAAAGGCACCATAAAGCAAATTACTTTCACCATTAATAAATGTTCTTTCACAAAAGGACAAATTCCTTTCTGAGATTAAAGAAAATCACTGGTTTTTCATGGTCACATTAACTTTTCTGTCTCCACAGCTGACTTTGAAGATGGTCTGATGTAAGCAATAAAAGACGAGCATATATATGGTCTTTGTCTTTCTGCCTTTCGAATTTAACTCTTGATAAATCATGCTAAGGGTATAGCTGCCCAGAGGAGTCCCTGCAAGGTGAAGTGGAATGTGGAGGAACTCTGAGGGGAAACAATAAAGTTAAACATAAACATAAATACAAGTATTCATATACACAACATACTAATATACAGATATGTAAATCTAAAGAATATATGAATATCAGTCTACCAAAACATTGATAGAAAATATCAAATAGTCCATCAACTATTCCCTCAGTGTTGTCACGGGGATTATTTTACTGTTATTACTTACTTCATGCATTGTCAAGTTTAAATGCCAGTTACTGGCATTTAAAGAAGAAAATATTTCCAGCACTGTTATCATTACACTACATAATTTATCTTATTTATAGAACTCATGGCTGGACACTGATATATATTCCTTGTTGCATATGGTGAATATTATTTTTATTTATTAATTATAATCTTAATTTCATTCACAGAATTAGGGAGGTCAATTAACAGGAGATTAACAAGGCAGTCTGCCTATCTAATATTCTGTCCATCTATCTACCAGACATCAGTTCTTACCCTCCCTGAGTCACTTTCCCTGCAAACATTTTAAGTTATTTATGCTGTAATCATTTCGGAGATTTATGAACGTGGTATGACCATGCTTAAGGCAGAGGTGAAGTGTGCCTTCCTCTGCACCTCTGTTAGCTCAACACAACCAGAATATTTAAGTTGTACAAAATTCTCCTGATAATGGTGATGTCATTTGGGCTTTGATGATTTTTGGTGATACCCCTGTGTTTTTACCTGCATGCATACATACAGATATTCCTGCATGGTAACAACCTCAACAGCCTGCATCAGCTCATCCACCCCGAGATCCTGCCTTCAGAGTTTGGAGGAATGCTGCCCCCCTATGACATGGGGACATGGGCAAGAACACTGCTTGACCATGAATATGATGATGACAGTGAATGCAATGCGGACTCCTACAACACTCCTGCAAAGGATATAGAAAAGGACCTCTCTCCCAAATCCATGAAAAGGTGAGTTAAAGGTACTATTGTCTTCTACTATTGCCATAAGGTTAATTAACATTTGCCTTCCTCCTCTTTTTTGAACCTGTAGGTAGTCTGATAAATTATATCAGTCTATTATAAATGAAGACCATTTTTTTTTTCCTTTCTTAAAAAGATCGCTGTTGATGAGAGATCATGGCCTCGATCATTACCCATGTGAGTTGTGAACTCAGTGCAGCTGATTATTTCTGTGGTGCCATATAGGTTGTGTACACAGTACTGTGTTTGGAATAAGCTGCTATCCCACCTCGGCCTACAGTACTTATTAGAGAAACAGTGTTAGCTGGAGTGAACCTCCGTGCAGAGGGTAAATTGGGGCCAATTATCTTTCTGGGTGGTGATGTTAGCTCTTCCCTTCCTCCATCTCATAGCCCACTGCCTGGTATCCACCAGCTTGTAGGGGCCAGGACATTTGCAGTGTCTGAACCATCAGTCACAGTGACTGCATGCCTGAGAAAATCGGAGGAGAACCAGGACCAAAATCAGTGCCAATTGTTATACTCGAGTCTGGTAAACATCCTGGCATTCTGATACTCTTCTCTTTGAGAAGGTACAGTGTAATTGCTTGCTGCATTTTACCTTTCAGAATAAAGTACAGGAAGAGCTTAGTTACCTCTCTAGTAGCTATGGAAGCAGTGAAGTTATTAACTCGGGAGGGGTGAATCTGATCCAACCTTGCCAGGGCAGTAGGAGAGAAAAGGGTAAGGATTACAACTGTGATAGAAAAGGTAGCAGAAAGGGCAGCAGAAAGGGCAGCAAAAGTCAGAGTGCAGCTCATAAGGGGCAGGCCTAGCAATGGATCAGAAAAGAACAAACAAGGCAGAAACCAATATATAAAGTCATTAAGTTAGGATGTGCTAGGCTGGGAACCCAGTTTCAGGAGGCAGCATGTGATGCAAAAGGGAAAGAGACTCTGGAAACAGATCAAACAGGATAAAATAATTTCAGGTTTCTCAGCCAGGATGATGATTTTGGCTGGAAAATATTGCATAGACTGGGAAGGACAATGTGGTTTAAAAGGGAGATATTTTTGTGGAAACAGAGGAGAGAACGTAAGATTGCTATAGGAAATAAAAAAAAAAAAAGAAAAAAGCAATAAAGTTTAAGGATTTTGTGTTGAAAAAAACTGACTCTTCATTGGAAGTGGGAAATAGCAAGAAACTGCATAGGAATGAGCTAGGATAAAAAGTTTAAAAAGGTTCTGAAACTATATGACAGAATGGTGCTGGAATGGCTGCAAACCTGGTCTCAAACTCCCAGTGAGGGAGCTTTGTCCATAAATTCCCAGAGCCTCCAAAATCCCCAATGCCCAGAAATATGAAGTTAGAATTATGTAATTAACACAATTAATGGAGAAAATGGGACAAAGAAAAAGAGCCGGGGCAGGGGAAAGGTGAGCAATACACTTATATATGATTTGCATGTAATACAAGAATTATGAGACAATAGAGAAGCTGTCGTAGACAGAAGGACGGAATTAAGGAACTGAAATGCAGAAATCTTTCTGCTGCAAAACGATGTCGTGAGAGTAAATAACGTCATCCAAGGGTGCAACAAAAAAAAAATATGAGAAGTCTTGTAACAAGTCCTTTTGGAGCAGACTGTTTGGAGCAGAGTTTTCCAGATTGTCCTGGGCAAGCATATTACTAAGTGGAAAAGCAGTGAGTTGACCATATTCTTTATTCTTTGTCAAATATTTTTTATTCTCATTTAACTTGTTCTTGAAAACTTTTGTGCAGTATAACACTTCAATGTAAGCTTCAAACTGACATTCTTTCAGTCTGGGTGAACTGACACAGTAGGAGACCTAGTGCAGAAAATAAGTGTTGAAATTTATATCTATATAACATTAAGCTAAAATTTCTTCCATGCATTCTTTCTCAGTTAGCATGCCCCCAGCATCTGCTGGAACCCTTGTTCCCTGCTGCTGGACATAAAAAGTACTAAGTAGACTTAATATTGTAGTACTAAGATTGAAAGAAAGTGCCAATACTTCAGTGTATTAAGTGCACAGACTCTGTTAAAACACAAATAGAAAAGTTAAGATAAAACAGATAAAACTCTATTTCATTAAAAAATAGATTTAACTTGGATTCAGCAACTGATGGGTTGTTTCTCTCAGTTTAAACCCACAGTCAGTATGATATGTTAGTTCCAGAAGATTTTTAACATATAAAAAACCATGACTAAGTCAATGAAAAGTGCTTAGCTTAGAACAAATTTCACAAGCATCTAGCAGATGCATCTAGCAAATAGCAGACCTCCAACAATTATCTTGTTTTATTTGGCTTACCACTTTAAAATTAGTTTACTGCCCTGAAATAATGTCCTTTTAAAACCAAAATCCTACTGAGACTTCGTTTCTTTCTTACTTATTTTTTGCCCCCAACGTGAAGCACTGGCATTCCTCCAGATCTCCTTGAATTTGGTTAATTGGATGACCTCACCTTGAAAGGAAGGTTGATTGGAGAGAGGGTGGTGGAGATAAGGAGGAATTAGTGCCACCTGTAGCACAGACCTCTGGGGAGAACCTGTTTATGTCATCTGGCAACACTGCAGCTGTCTCAGCAGTCAGGTTTAGCCTGTGGCTGTGCCCACCCATGGCTGTCATCCAGAGGCACCCAGCTGGAGGCCTGCATCCTCTTCTCACCTAACCCTGCAGGGCAGATGTCTGTGTTGATAAACTTTGCAGAGGAGCTGTGATTTGGTTCCTCACCTCTGCAATGGGTCTTTGTGGTATAACTCTGTCCCACTGTTTTCTGAGAATGTATTCAGTAATGTTTGTAAAGTTATTTGGGAGATGTAGGCAGAAGAGAAGGAGCTTAGATTTAAGCAAATGTTTTTCCTTTCACATACCTTCATTTGTGAATTGCTGCTGCATGGGATGAAGCATGACAGTAAATTTCTGTTTAAAACTGAGTGCAAACTATTTCTCCTTCTTCTTCAAGGCATTTGGGCATCTGAACTTACAAACCATAGATCAAGATTTGTGCAGTTCAATTTTCATACCTGCCTGGCGATTTTGGAGGCCCTGGGAATTTATGACCAAAGCTTCCTCACTGGGAATTTGAGACCAGTTTTGCAGCCATTCCAGCTCCCCTTCAGTTTTTCCCAGATGAGAACTGGAAACCCTGTCTGCTCAGTCATTGGCAGCTGAGGAAAAGGCTCAGTCTTAGCACTTACATCCAGTTGGCAAACCTTTGAAGTTAATGTGCTTCCACAGCAATTTTTATCATGATGAACTGGATTTTCCATGAGTGCAGCTTCCCACCAGCAAATTTTCAATCAGCTTTGCATTGGCACAGTACCTTGTGAAGATTTTAAAAAAGCATTTTTAATTTAGTGGTTTAGTTTTCTGCCTGAGGAACTGACTAGTGTTCAGGATGAGTATTATTGTACACTCTTATTAAAAAAGTTTAAATTATGCTTAGCACAAGAGAGATAATCATGTTTTTAAAGCTAATTTTCTTGATTTTGGTATTAGTATGAGAATGTGATAAATATTATTAGAAAATATCCTTGTGTCTAAAGTTTTCACCCAGGCTTTAAGTCAGATGTTTTTTCTTGTGTTTTTGTAAGTTTTCTTTAGATTTTTTTGAGAAAGATCTCATCAGCCTCATTCATTGGTTTCACTGGATGATGCCAGTTTATCACAGTGGGGGATTGGCTCCATATGCTTATCTTGGGAAAGGTTAGAATTTGTAAATTTCTAAACTTTCCTAAGAAAATTACAAATTTCCTTTCTAACCTAAGAATTTTTTTCTGCACTGTAGCCCTGTAAATGGGCAAGTCTGTAGCAATGCTGCAGGCACAGTGTGCTTCCACTGATCGAAGATAGATGCCTGCATTGTAGAGATGTACACATGCTCTTTAGTCATCTTAAATCTTCTTTACAGAAGGAAATAGGCATTTCCTGCATGAGATTCATCTCACTAAAGGAAACATCTAACAAGGGTTGCATTTACCGTACCCCAGAACTGGCTGCTTTTTGATGAGCTGAGTCATAGCTGATGTGGGACCCCATCTTAGCACTTCAGGCTTTGTTTTCAATGGAGCATTTTGATTCTGCTGGAGACTGGGTTTTCCTCTTTGTCCATCACATATGGCTGTTGCAGGGTACTGGTACCATGTTATGCTTCTGGGGTGATCAGAGAATCTAGAGATATTTTACAATCACCACTGAATTTGCCCTGATCATCCTTCCCTGCCCTGCTCAGCTGAGCTGAAAAGTGAGTTTGACACATTTGTTCACTGCTCCAGAAATCCTGCTAACCATGGCACTGTTCCCTAGGTTTGGCTTAGGATCTCGCACTGTTGAATTAAGATGCTATTCAGAAAAGGAGCAACTTGTGCTTCCAGCTGACACATCCTGCTAATTGCAGTGTGTGATTAGCCAGCTGGGTGGCTGAATTGCGCCTTCTTTGCCAGCCCAGTGCCGTGTAACCTTCTGGAGAGACGGTCAGTGCTTAAGTCACTACAGAGGACAGCTTAGTTTGCTCTTGTGTGAGGAGGATACTCCCTGCTTCACAATTTCACTGAAGAGAGGATCCGCATTATTCCACCTTTTGCTCCTGTATTTACAAATCACCCTTTAAAGCCATGTTATCCCTCCATGAGGGTATTTCCTGATGACTTGCAATGATCAGATGCTTGGGTCATTACCCATTATTTTTAAGCCCTGACAGAAATTAAAATAAACAAAAGAAAGCTGAGGTTTACCCTCATTTGTCTTGATCTAGAAATGTCAAATAAACATGTTGTCCCTCTGCAGGTCTCAGTCAGTTGTGGATCCTGGGGTGCTGAAACGCATGGATAAGAATGAGGAAGAAAACATGCAGCCTTTGCTTTCACTTGACTAACAGTTTTTGAGCATTGGACATGAACTGAGGTGGAAGGCACTGCCTCTCAGCAACAAGCAAATCATTGGGAAAGAGTGTAACAGCTGGAATCCTATTTACTCATGTTAATGTAGCATAATGGCAGCAGGTTTTACTATTCTGCCTGAATTCTGGATGCCCTTTGGTGAAAAAGAAGTGGAGAAAAAAAGAAAATGAAATTAAAAAAAAAATAAAAGGAATCAATAATTTATTCTGTAAGTGCCAACTTGTTTGTAAATACAATATAATCCTCCAGTTTTACTTTGTAAGTTATGGTAAACAAGTGCTATGGAAATGAGTGACTATTAAATATGTCAGTGAAGTGCACCATAGAAAAGAGAAGAAAACGTGTGTGTTCTCACATGTGCGTGCACACACACATACGCAGAGAGAAACACATACTGAACAAAGAAAAATACCAAATCAAATTAAATATTGTCCTTCCCGTGGGAAGCCAACTAGTACATTGACTACTGGGTTTTTTCTGCAATGCTCATGTAGTGTTGTGCTAAGAGGGACTATAAGAACTTGGGAGATGCTGTAATCAATGGAATGTTTCCTAACTGTAGGAATTGGTTTAACAAATAACCCTGGGTCTTAGGATTGTGATTCAGCATAAACCATGTGCATTGTGAGAAAGACCACAGGTGAACTGGGACCAACTCTTGGATAGCTTTGTTGTTTAGCTGTATGGATCTCTGAGGTTTCTTCCCTAACTTTTCATTTACACAAGTAACCTGGCTTGGCACCGTAACCTGGGTGTTGTAATGTGGGACACGTTGGAGTTACTTCTCTTGCATTTTGGGTGCACATCAATAATTTTTCCAGAACTCTTGTTCTCCCTTGGAGCGAGACATTAGTCCTCTAAATACAGTGTAATAACCAGTATCTGAAAGTAAAGCCTGGCAGCAGAGGTTAAAAGTTGATCACTGAATCCTGTGCGCTGGGAGACTGGATACATATATATATATTTTTACCAATCTCTGACAAGCATACAAGGTGGCATTGTTAGAGAAGTATATTTCATTGAAGGTTTATACAAGAAATCATACCTATTCAATGTACTTAGATATATTATAGATTGTATATTGAGACACTGTCATTATTAATATAGTAAAACTTTCCATAGATCAACAGCATTCCACTCCAAGCAAGGATTAATATGAATAAGTTGTAGTCAAACATCTCAGCCTATATGTTTAGTACACCTTTGTTTTGGTTGTAGTGTAACTGTATATATTGAACATGTGCCATAATAGAGAAATACATTTTACCTCAAAAGGGCAAAAGGTTTCACTAGGGATTGGGTAAATCAGCTGAAACATAGGGGCTGTGTCATCTCTGTGTGCTGGTTGATGTGTGTGCAGCCTGTGGTATGCTGGGGCGAGAATGTAATTTCTTATTAGGACAGTCAGAGTGAGAAGACACACAGGGTGCCCAGCAAGACATCTGAATAGTTAGAGGTATTGAAAGAGCATGTCCAGGCAGTGCAGGGATTAGTTAAGAAAACACTGACCACAGTGGATGTGATAGCTCACAGCAACCCTGCCTCCCAAGTGCTAGAGTTTAAAACATTTCTTCCATCACTTCAGTGATCAGTGAAGTTTCAACGTTACTGGCAGGATGATTGCAGCTGTAAGATTTGGTAGGCTGAGATGAGTTAAGAGCAGAGTGTGAAATCTTGAAAGTCTGTTGTCTAGAGTTTAGCTGTAACTCCTGTGGTGGCACCTTCAGCGTTTCTCAGGGCTGAGACAGCCCTGACTCCTCCAGCACCACCCTTGATTAGCCCAGGCAGCACACAGATAAAGCTCTTCTACTTCACAGGTCATTAGCAGTGCTGATAAATAGTGTATGCCCTAATACGCCATCACCTTGCAGGAACTTGTCTGAACAACTCATCACCTTTCTGCTTTCCTAATTCTGTTTTCGTGATTTGTGTTAGGAAATGCAGAGGGGAAAGATATGGAGCCTGAACTTTTTATCAGTCTGTCCTACAAGTTTTTCAGTAGTAGAAACTGTTCTAATACTACTTCTGTGGTTTGAGAGACTTGAAAAAATGATCAGTTCTTATATACTATTTTATTCAGTTCTATTTTCCACATTCCTTGTAACATCATGTTGTATAAGTGAGATGTGTGTCCAGTATTCGCATAAGTGCCATATTTGAATGTATGTTATATATTTCCACACTTCTGGTTAGTAGAATAGTATATTGTCATTGATATGATTTTTAAATCCTTATCAGATAAAACTAAAACATCAGTAGAAATTTTCTCCTTTTAAGGGCTTCAGGATTTAGTCAGTACTCCACATGTATACGAACTGTGACATAGTGGTGATCAAAATCTTCATGGATCCTTGTAGATACATGGGCCAGACTTTGCTGTAAGACAGCGGAATGCCGACTTCAGAGTATGCTACCTGTCCAATCAAAAAATGCAAATCTGTTCCACTGTATGAAGCTTAAAATTTGTTTTGAAGCTTATAAATTTTTGTTTGAAAATCCTTTGTTTGTGCACTTAACTGTAATTTATGTAATATTTTCTGATGCCTGATTTCAATTTTAAGGTAATGAGTATTAATACACTCTTTCCAGAAAGTAGGATATATTATAATTTTGTGTAACTGGGACCTCATCTTTCAGCAAGAACAAAACTGCTTTTTCAATAAGATTCTCTCTGTTAAAGAGTCGGGCTACAGGTCTTCTTGGCTGCAGCTTTTATTTCACTGAAGCAAATTCTGACAGTGATAATTGCAGTTGTGACATTGAAAAAGAATATGGAAATGGTTAAGAGAAATAAATATACTTTACCTGCTTTCAGTATTCTTTGAAGGCATTTCTCTTTTACATATCAGGGTACATAAAGGGTTCCACCTTTCTTGTAGAAAATCTTTATAAGTAGTTCAATTTTTATTGGATGAATTTGGACTGAAAACTTTTTCCAATCTTTATTACCATAGGAATTGCTGTCTAATTTTTATAGCAGAATTGAAGTGATAAAACCAGAATGCAGATGCTTGGGAGGAACTCCTTAATTTCTTACCTTTCTTGTGTATAGGGTAGAATAAAACCTTGTTGTAATTATGCATGCTGATATGCATATTAAAAATATCCTGCAATATGAGGAACTTAGTGGAGAAACTGAATATACCTGTTCAACTACGTAAAAAAAAGGAGGATTAAAAAAACAAGTGTAAAAATTTATAGTTTTGAGTCTTTGCTAAGATACAAAAAATATCCTCTTACGTGATGACTTTTCCAAGACACAGTTGTTTAAAAATATATGCAAAAGTTATGGAAACTTTCATGACCAAAACCTCCTTGTAATCAGAGATGTCAATAGACTCTTGGATTTATAGAGACAGGTAATCAGACCCACTAAGCTCCAACAAATACACAGACTCCCAATAGTTAGTAGTTGTAAAATAGTTTGAGATGTCTTTACAGAAATGTAAATTTACTGTATAGCATATTTAAAAAGATGTTTTGCACTCTGCGAACATGCTATGCCTAGTCACAAACTGAACACAGAATTAAGGAAAAGAGGAGTAAAAGGGGCCTCAAGAGGTCACTGATATGTGGAGGAGCAGATTCACTTTAATGTCGCCCTCAAATGTTTTAGCTCAGTACCTTGCATGGAATGCTCTTTGTATTATTTAACCACAGTCACAGCCAAGCCTAAGCATATTACCTGACAAAATTGTAACCTGACAGTGTTTTGTTCATGCCTTTTATTATTTTCCTGTTCTGTTATGGAAATTAAAGTTTGTCAAGCATCCTAAGAACTACCATTTAGCATTACTTAGAAAACACTTTGCAATAAGCTTTGGTCATATCCCTGTTATTATATTGTTTCTATTATTATTATTGATGTATGTGTTTGTCAAGTTTTTTGATAAAGTCATGTTTGAAAGAGCATGCGAGAAAGAAAAATACAAAATCGATCAGGCTTCAGGATTTTGTTTAGAATATTAAAATGGGATTTTAGGAGGATGCTGAGTTTGGATTTTATAATCTTTAATTGTCCCTGGGGAATGTCCTGCTGAGTTATTGGCAGTGTTGGGTTCCAAGACAAATTTGGAAGATAAATATCAATATGAAAGACAAGAGCAAATGTCTCAAAGGACTGTACTGAATAAAACACTTAATCACATGGCTGGCTGGATCAGGTCCCCCTAAAGAAAAGTTTTTTGCAAGCAGCTTGTGAGTGTGTTCTTCTGGTGCTGAGAATAGTTCTTTTGTCCACAAACTTCAAAACACTCTATGAAATTGAGAAAATAATACTTATCCCATTTCTCAGGTAGCAAAACAAAAACACAGCAAGTTAGAGACATATCTCAATGGAATACATTTTTCTATCTGGCAAAGATGACGCTTTGATCACTCAGTCTGATTTTAACTGCGGGAGAGAAAATAATCTGTCCCTATTTTGTGTAAGAAGGTCCTATTGCCGATTCACTCATGCCTAGTTTCTTTAAACACTTTTACCATGAGACCTTTGCAAACAAGGGGTGCTTTGCTTTCCTGTGGAGTTAAATCTAAATTTAACCATTTCTGCTGAGGAAATAGCAAAAAGGGAGTATGTCCCCCAAAATGAAATGCCTTTCTTCCCTGTCTGATTGTTGCCAAAAAAGGTAATTTAATCCAAAGACCCCCCCAAAAGGAAATTTGCCCCGTAAAGAATTCTGAACTTGGTCAGGGATTAAACAAGATACTTATTTCCCATTAACTGTACAAGGGACATAAACATTTTGTTTAGAGGCATGCTTAAGTGACCCCAAATGAAAGTGCAAGCCAGGTAGATAGAACCTTACATTCTGTATTGCCTTGTAACTTTGAATGATCCTGGGTCAAAAGTCTATATTTAGCAGATTGACTTGGACATTCCCTTCAGTCTGCATTTCAGCTTTCAGTTGTGTGGGAATTTTTTTCCTATCAGCTTTTGGGATCTTAATTTGTTTCCTTTATAAGGGTCTGTTGGCACAAAATGACATTGACCCTCGTTGGATTGCACAATTTGTAAAGTGGTTTTGTTGTTAAAAAATAACAACTTGTGCAGGGCTGGGCAGTGGTAAAGTTGAAACATGGGGCACAAGTTCCCACTATTTTGTCACTCCTCCTCCAGTGTTTTTTGTGTGTGAACTGCTTTGATTGATAAAAGACATGTTAACTCTCGCATGATATGAATTTAAAAATAGACAAAAAAGAGGTTTTTGCAGTGAGTTCAAAATCTGAATTGATGCCATTGCTGTAGAATCCAAAGGGGGGGGGGCACTGCACACAGGTGAAATAGAGAGACTTCCAAGGGAAGATGCTGATAATTCCTTATGGTACATGTTTTGTTAAAATGTGGCCGAAGTATTTTCTCTGTGGGGACAGTGGTCAGCCAGATCTTTCTGAACCAGTGGCTTACAAAAAGTCCTCTCTAATAAAGGTATGATAAAGCTTCCTTTTGCAGAGAATTCACTTCCTGAGAATTGACATATCTGTCAATTTGTGGTAGACAAATGGTGGGAGTTAATTAGGATTTTTATTTGATATGGAAATGGTGCTGTGATTCCTTAAAGAGGCTGTCGCATCATCAGCAACACACAGCAGTGCCTGAAGGCAGGCATCTCAAATCAGGTCCCTTGGTTAATAAAAATTTAAGGGTAGAAAAAATCAAGGGAAGAGATAATAGAAGATGATAGAACACAATAATTAAAAAAAAAATCAAAACAGACGCAAGCTTGCAGTGGAAAGCTGTATGAATGGCAAAAATGATGTGATTGAATTTGCATTAACACTTCCAAGAAATTAATCAGTAGCCTATTATGAGTCCCCCACCTCTAGATTGTGAGCAGATTTTCCATTTTTCACACCATCTACCATGTATGGCCATGATGGAGTTTCCTGAATCTTGAGAAAATGTTTGAGTTACCATATGAAATGGTAGGTGCTGTAGCTGAGCTTGTGAACATGGTTTAAGGGATCAGAACATGACACCAGAGCCTCACCTGGAAATGGGTCCCAGGAATATGTGAAGTCCTGGCTGGCTGAAGAAGTCGTGGAGGGAGAGAATGAAAGGAGCCCTGTGGCTGTAAGGAAAGGTGGAAGGCCCATGGAGAAAACAGCATTAGAGAGTTGGAATGAGCTGGTTGACCATTTTAGTAGTGAGGGAGGCTTTCACCTGCTCAGTAATGTAAGAGAGAGCTTACAAACCCCGCGATGCATCTGTCACCAGGAAGGAGAGATAACATATTTCTCACTTTCCCACACAAACTCAGTTTCTGTATATTTAAACCTGATGCATATGCTAAACCTGAAGTGCCTCTGCTGCTGCTGTTTCCACAGTAGCTCCCAGGATGTGGGTACCATGTAGCATGCAGGTGCTGGAAGGGTAGAGCCCCCAACCTGTCCATAGGAAGAGAAGCGAGGGAGGTATTCTGCAAGACCCTGCTGCAGAGAAAATTGTGTGGGAGTATTCAGCGCTTGCTTGAGTTACAGCCTGCCTTGCCCTGGCATCAGGGCCTACTCTGTGGAAAGCTGTGAGTGGAAGTGTTGTGGGAATCTCCCCTGCGAACCTTGGTGTCTTGTGCTAATTATGCAGCCTCCGAGCTGTAGCTGGTGATCTGAGTCCCATGTCTTTGAACAGTGCTGCCGGTGATGTTAATTGTAGCCATTAGTTGCTCAGAGCACAGACGATTTAAAGGAAACTGACAGCTCTAAGCATTGCACTCAATGCCTAAGAATATTAAATTGGTGATTGTTGCAAGTAATGCCTAAGATTATGGTAACTTAAAGACTTCCAGGGCTTGGTTGCGTTGTATCCTAGATGGGACTTAGTGTATAATCACTTTCGTTTGAGTATGGTTGTCCCTGAGGTTCATGTGCATCTTTGATGCAGCAATGGTAGAAGGAATTAAATACTAGAAAATGTCATTCTAAAACTGTGAATAGATTACCTGACACTATTAAAAAAAATTGTTTTGCAGTTTGCTACTGTTTAATTTGAGATTAATGTCTCTTATAAATAATTTGCTTCTCTAGCTCTTTCACACTATTGTGAAATGTGTTCTGCAAAATATTCCCAGCTCTTCAGCCCTTCTCCTACCCTCTTGGCATTCAACAGCATTGTGTCTTCTGAGTGTACTTTATTCTATGAATAACTGAAGAAAACTGTAAAAAAAACCCAGCACACTGAAAATCTGCAGACTAGATCTTGAGGACCAGTATTTTAAATATTTCCCTTGTATAAATCTCTGGTTAACAGAGAGAAATGGAAAATGAGACCAAGGTCAACCACATCATAGAGGAATACAAAACAAAAGAGTCTGTCTAGGAGTATAGATGAGACAGCTCTTGTGATTTAAGATGTTACCTTCCCCTGACTGTTGTCATTCTTCACATAGGAGCTACTGCCCCAACATCTAATCAACAAGAGATTACAGAAGTACTCATGTCCCAGTGAAGGCTGTGCACAAATCATGTTAACTCTGTTGATTCTGCACTGATGCAAATACGAAAGCACTCACATAGTCTATTGATA
Source organism: Ifrita kowaldi (assembly GCA_013398055.1). Lineage (NCBI taxonomy): Eukaryota > Metazoa > Chordata > Aves > Passeriformes > Cinclosomatidae > Ifrita > Ifrita kowaldi. Next base: position 381,024 of record VZRS01010906.1, on the reverse strand, counting down.
CAACTCTGTTATGAGAATAATGATTAACAGCTAGTCATGGCTTCATCTAAAATTGCAGATTGGCAATCTGTGCTTTAAGGCTCTTGTGATCTGTAGTACTTGCATAGCAGTAACTACAGAATAATGTTCTTTTTGCGTGCAGCAATCTACTTTGGAGCCTTATGGAAAATATTATAGCACCATATCAAAATTCAAAATTAAATTACAGGAATAATTTACAAACAGTGCTTGTATCCTCAGGATAAAATTTGTTTGTTTCTCATCTTAGTACTGTTAGGACTCAGGGGGTCTGAGATTTGTAAAGCCAGGACAAGTTTATTAATCATGTTCTTTCTCTGTAAAGTTTGAATAACTATTCTCTTTTCACAACTTGTTGTCAGTTTGAATTTTATTCTTGGACCTAGTGAAATGGTTAATTTTGATCTGTTTTCTAACCTAAAGTCTGAAGATAAAACCACTTTGTGAAACATCACTCTTTATATTGTATATTTAAATATCATCAGTTCTCTGTGATCAATGGGCTGCTTTGGAGAGTGCTACTACTTTAAATCATCATTGTTTATTGAGGAAGAATGACATTCTGTTAAATAAAATATGACCAAATGAAAATTAAAATACATATATATTTTTGTGTTTGTACATGGGAGTGTTTGTGTGGCTTCCTTGTGCTAAAACATGTATGGAAGACATATTTTAATTGGATGAATTGCACTTTTTTTTACGAAGCTGTTGAAAGAAAACTGAGTGGTATGTCAGCATGGAAGTCTGGTGAGACTGAATGTCTCTTTCCACCCAGCAGTAAGTTTTAGAGAGTTAACATATTTCACATTTATAATATTATTTTGAACTGTCACTTGGAAGTCTCTCTTGTCTCAGAGGTGAATATCATGTAGCGATGCAACACAAGAAAAGCTCATTTCCCCCTCAAAGATAATTCATACACTCCTGCCTCTAACACTCATCTGTAGTGTGTTCCCTAGCATTGTCCCATGTTCATTGACTTTTCTTTTGATGCCACATGAGGGAGAAATGGTATTAACTCTACACAGAGATGTCCCTTTCTTGGGGAAAATGTTTTTGTTCTCAGGAGAGATTAACCAGGGTAGGATAGAGCAGGCTGTGTGACATTGGAGCACTGCCTGACGAATGACCGTATTTCATTCTATATGTTGGTTTTCTCCCATGGGAGAGAGACACCCAGTAAATTACAGTAATGTGTTTATGTGCTTCTTAAATGTCATTTTTGTAGTTGCTTTAGACATGAGGACACTTATTCGCCTCTTCTGTACACTTTCCATATCTTATCTTTGGTTTACACAGATAAAAAAAAATAGGCTGCAGTAGCTTTCTGTTTCACACATAAGCTCAGTGGTGTATGCAGATGCCTTTCTTATGCCAACACTGCAGCATGTTGAAAAAATATTGATGGTTTCTCATCTAGGTGGGAAAACAGTCCCTCGGCTCCCAGGCGCTGCATGGCTGTACACAGTGCATAAGCCATTGCTGCACAAGGGAGCATTTCATCATTACGTAGCTGTGCGATCTGCATGTCAGTACAGCTCTCTGCTCCCTTGGAAATCCCTCACTTGCACCTCTCTGACTGAGCAGAGCTGAATCCCCTGTAATGGTGTGGTTTGCAATGCCTCACTAGAGTTATAACCACTACGCATTTGTATGTTGCCAGGCAGCTTTTCGCTGCAAACAATGTGATCCCAGTGTGTGCACCTCTGTGTGTGTGTGTGTGTGTGTGTGTGTGTGTGCATATGTCTGCTTGTCTCACCCCACCTCCCATGTTGGACCCCCTTTCCTAATGTCATTTATCCGCAGAAAAAAGAGGCCTCAAAGCTGGCATCTTGTGTTGACATGTGACAGTGTGTTGTGGCATGCTTGGGTCACCTGGCCCTGATGTGGAGTGGGCTGGAGCATCCCGAAGTTCACGTGCCACTCCAGTGCCTTCGTTTCCTGCCAGAAGAGACCAGCCTGTGGCCTGGAGGATGGGGGAAAGAGTGCCAGACCCGCTTTTGTTCTGAGGGAACTGGGAAGCAGCGGGGACCTACACTAGGGCTGCACAGACCTTTTAGACATGTAGTACCATAAAAGTAGGTAGGAGGGCAGAGGAATGCTTTTTTGCTCCCTGTGCTGCCGGATGCCAGTGTTTCTGTATGGGCAGGAGCTCATACACGACCTCCAGTCAAAAGGAGAATGTCAGTGTAACTCCCATCAGTGTGGTGGCATGGTCAGGAGGGTGTGCAGGAGCAGGAGAGTCTTGTCTGCAGAATTAATTACCTATCATGCTACCACAGCTCTGCCGCAGTCCACAGTAGCGCTGCAGTGGTGGAGGGTACAGGAGTGGATAGTGAAACTGGGGGCTGTGCTAATAATTTGAATAGTACTGGCAGTGTTTACACAAATGTCTAAGTGTCTGTTGAGCACAATATAAACATAGTAAGTGTTCACAAAGCCAAAAATTCTCTGTGTCAGTAGCAAATAAAGCATTTTGTCTCATTGCCTGCATGATTCTCTGCAGTACTGTTTTCACTCCCATGAGCTGAGTAGTGGGGGAAAACAGCCCTTGGCCTTCCAGACGTGTACAGATGGTTGGCTAGTCAAAAACCCTTCCAGTACCTGAACTCTGACCAACAGCATCCTCTCCCCTCTGGATAGATTACCAGGCTGTCAAGAAATCCTCTTCCCATCATCCATCAGCTTAACTGCTGAAATCCCTGGAGATTAGCAACTGAGAAAGTGTCTATGTAGCAAAAATGTGTCAGACTGGTCAAAATGGAGATAATATTTTTTTTTACACTGTCACTCTCTTCAGATACACAACTTTGTAACTTCCGTCTTTTGTGAAAAGACTAATGAAATTTACAGAAAAAATATTAGTGAAAAAGTATTATTTAAACCTAGCTGTTTAAATTTTATCTCCAGCAGTGGTTATGCTACAGAAAACAGACAATCATATGGTTTGATAGCATTAATTTTCATTTCAATTTCTGTAAATAAAAACATTTTTTTAATAGACATGTAATTTCTTCCTCATGGAGCAATGAAGTGAAAATCAGATTGGTCTTAACCATATCCCGTTCCCAAATCACCAGATAAAGTATAACCCCTATGAAGAAGCAGTTGGGGTGCTGATCTTAATAAGTTTTTTTTTTTTTTAGATTTTGATGTATAAACCACAAATTTATAAAACTTGAATCTAAATAAGCGCAGTAATGGAAAATGGCAACATATTCAAAAACTTTACAATTGCTTCTTTTCCTTTAATACATATACCCTTTTACAGTTCAGATCAAGCTACCACACACCAAGAATATACCCTGAAATCTGAAAGTACTCAGAATAAAGTGTGAGGTACAAATGTATATTATAATATCAGCTGGATATTTTCTATTAAGGCTTTACATTATCATTATTAGATCCTTTTAATGCTCATATGTGAGGACCTGAAGGAGAAACAAAGTGTCTTGTTTGCTGAAAAAATAAGAACGGAAACATGGACCTGGACTATCGCAACTTATCTTTCTTGATTTAATTTCTTGTACATGTGACTTCCTTTTCTTCTTTAAAAAAACTGTAGCCATGGATCTCAGGTCATGTGGTGCATCAAGTTGATGCACCCCTGTACAAGCCGGCCAAACCGCAATTGCCTCTTAAGTTATTTTAGTGTCATTAAAACCCTTTGAAATATAGTGTATTTTGAAAAAAAATGTAGACTAAAGTTAACTGTAAATAAAGATGCTGCACTCGAGAGTGTTTGAAAAAATGCTTGCAGACCTACCAGAGTACAGAGGTACAGAGTCTCTTAAAGAGGAGTGGTTTGCAGTCACTTTGGGGAGTGATGGTCTTCAAGCTCCAGAATTAAAGACAGGGGAAAAGGAATCTATCTGCTAGTAATACAACTTTTTACATGGGCAGATAGTGATAGGACAAGAGGGAACAGTTTAAAAGAGGAGAGATTTAGGTCAGATGTAAGGAAGAAATTCTTTACTCAGAGGGTGGTGAGGATGCCCCATCCCTGAAAGTGTTCAAGACCAGGTTGAATGGGGCTCTGAGCAACCTGGTCTAGCGGAAGGTGTCCCAGCCCATTGCAGGGGGGCTGGAACTAAATGATCTTTAAGGTTCCTTCCAACCCAAACCATTTTGTGATTCTAAGATTTAGCCTACTGTTAATTTCTCACTGTGATAAAACTGTCTCATTGTAAGAATTTAGTAAAATACAGAGGTAACTGCAGTGCAGTGTGGATTAATTAAAATTCAGTCATTAACTGATATTGACCTGAAGTCACAATTCCTGTGAGTAATATCCCCTGTCGCTTGTTGTTTTTTTGAGGTTCTTGCAGAAGTTTTCAGGGAAGCTGGGAATGTGACCTGCTATCATTTCTTCTTCTCTTTAAGTTCTCTCAAGTTCATTGCCTTTAAATTTCTCTGTTAATATCCTGCATTATGAAAGGAAGCAGGTGGATCTATTAGAGAAGAATTTCTTTAGCCTTCATTTATTGCCATTTTCCTGTCTTCTAATTTTATTGATGATGAGGTGATTTTTGTGTGACGGTTTTTGGAGTGTTTTTTTGGTTTTTTTTTTTGGAAGGTGAGGAGATGAGTCCTTTTTTATGTTTCAAGGTAATTCATCAAATGATGTTTTCATAACCCTGCAGCTACAAAAATTTATTTTTGACTGTCTATTGCCCCCAGTTTATTATTCAAAGATTTGCTGGTTTTAATGATTAAATATTAGCATCTTAGAAATGCATAATGATGCCAATTTTCTGCCTAGTTTCCCTTTCCTAGAAGCACCTTAACAGTGCAATATAAAGCCCAAGATGACAGCAATTTACACCTCTGCAGAGACAATAAAATGCAAATAATGTGGTTTATCTTGAGTATTTTCCACTGGAAAGAATTAGTTTTACCCTGTCTTTATTTTCACACACGGAAAAAAAAAGCCCTAATAAGATGATCACTGTTTATTTATTTATTTGCTTGCATTTTAAAGCTCAGGTAAGAATTTATCTACTACAACAGGCTATCAGGGAAAGTTGTATGTTGGTTGGGTGCTGCATAAGGAGGAGGTGCCTGCCTGCTGCCTTTCACCACTGCTTGTTTGCAGAGTGATATTTGTGGGTTTTAGATAGCAGAAGTAAGTTTGTGTTTGGCTGAAGTAATTAAATAATGAGGGGTCATAAAGGCCAGTAACAACACAGCTCCTTGGTTTGCATCTCAGATATAGAAACCTCTTCTTTATAAATGGTACTTATACGGGTTTTAGTTTCCGTGGGATTTTTGTCACGTAGCTTCACTGAACGAAACTGCTGCACCCTAGGGAGAAAAATATCAGGGCCATCAGAGAACTAATTTTGGGAAGGCAGAGAATAAAACTGTCATCTTTTCCAAGCTGAGAGAGTTTCCCAAGGGCCTTTTTACTTTGTGAGGAAAACTACCAGAGGCTAGTGGCATTACTGGTATTGATTTTAATGTTCAAGTTTGCAGTCATTATTTGCAAGACCATTTTGATTAAAATGACCCATCTTTGATTTTCCTTCTCAAAATGGCTTTGATTTTAAAATTGATTTTCTGTCTGTTTATAACGTACAACTAAAACAGTTGTTTGATTTTTTTTTTTATAAATCAAGCCTGCTATTCCAATTATTCAAGTGATATCATGAGTCTGGATGATAAGTATTGCATTTTTTAAAGGAAGTTTTGTTCTCAGGTCCTATTTGGTTCAGTGTCCCATTTGCCAAACTACAATTTCTCACGGAAGAGAAACTCTTAAATTGAATGCACTCTGTTGCTTGACTTCTGTCATATAAAGTCATAAATCACAAATATATATTGGTTCCTTTAACAGATGAACGCAAATAATATTAAAGAGCCTAAGAGGACACTAAAACTCACTTATTTCCTGATTTACTGAACTAGAAAAAATAATCACGTCATTAACTCGAGTCCATCTTAAAATGCAAGACTAGTCTTCTGAAAAGTTTAGTTAATGCTTGCACCTGCTCTGTAAATTTAAGCAACGCACTCCTCAGCTTTATTGCCTCCATCCTCAGCTAGTGAGGGCCATAATTCCAGGGCACAGATGTTTGGATTCCTGCATCTGTGTGATGAGTCAGGCTGTGTGGGAAGGGACAGTTTTAAGCCTTTGAATTTTCCCCATCTTTCCCTATTCTCCTGGAGTTAGACTGGCAAGAATTTGTCCAAGAAGCTCTTTTCTACTGAAGATTTTGGATACAGCAAAGTTGAAACTGTAAAACAATTCAATATAATCTACATTTTTGAAGTAAATTTTTGAAACAGTTTAAATACGCTTATTTTGATAGAACCATTCCTTTGATTATATGTTAGTTTAAAAATGACATTAAATACTTCTGCTTCAATTTGGATATTTTATTTTGTTAAAGCCTTTGGGATTTTTACAATTCATTGTAGCATGAGACAAGTATAATTTCAAAAAACATATTATATTATGAACTAAATTTCCTTTTTTATTTTTTGTTTGGATCAGTGTCTCTTGTTTGCTGTAGGTTCCTTTGAGAAAGGTCATGATTTGATTAGTATGTGCCCCCGGCCCTTCAGAACCATATTCCTCCATTCAAAGGTTTATTTTTTTTTCTTTTATCTTCATCCATCCCAAAGCTTCTGCCTCATCCTCTGTCACCTGATGACAGCTGAAGAGATCTTCTGACGTACATATTAAATAAGTAAATTTGTGGCTTTGCATCTTTCTTTTCAAAATCCTACAATTCTGACATGGATGTCACAAGCACTTTCTAATTTTTCGCTTTCACATGTGAAAACCAACCCATTTCTCAATACTAGAGATAGACAAGGAGCTCATGTGTATCAAGGAAGCAAAAACAACCACACTGGGGAGAGGGAGGATAGATAAGAGAGAAGGAAAAGTGAAGATCTAGAGCTGACACTGATAGCAAGGAAGCTAGGATAAAGCATTAGGATAAATAATGCCATGCTCAAAGTATTATTACAGCCTGTAATGGTTCCCTTTCCTCTCTGATCAGCTCTCAGCTGAAAATCAATTTACTTTAGCAGAGAGCACACCACATTATTGTGTTATTTATTAAAAAATTGTATTCTCTTTGCAGCATTGTTGACTGCCATCAACAGTCAATCTAGAACGTACAGTTCTGAGCTTGCTTGCACAGAGAGAATATAATAAAACTAAAAATTTTTAATAGAGCGATAACAAATATGATGTAATGATACATGCACATGGAGAGTAAATGTGCTAAGACAATTCAGCCCTGAAAATAGCCAGTGGGGTTTGAGGTATGATAAAAGCCTAAAAACTCCTGTTTGTGGTCTGGAGAAACTGAATAACCTTCTGGGGTTATTTTTTCTTACATGAGCAAAGAGTCACCACACAAAATTAACAGGCTGCACGTTCAGGATGCATAAGACGAAATGAGTCTTCATTCACTCATTCACTTCATTCACATTAAAATATTTTCACCATTACCACAGAGCACTGTAGGTGCTGAAAATATATATGACTTCCAAAAATATATTCATAAAAGGATTATTTATTTAGGGTCATTAAATACAAAAGGAGTATGTCCACTGTCTCAGGGAGATCTTGAGACACAGGGCTCCAAGTATTCTGACAGTTCACCAGGGGAACATCCCTTCCTGCTTGCAGCATTCTCGTAACCTTCCTGGGCATCAGCTGCTGCCCACTGTCAGAAACTGGACTAGGCAGACCTTTAGGCTTCCCCAGTACGGCTTTTCCTACCTTCACTAAAAACAGCTTGTATGCTACAGGTTTATTTAGTGTCCAACACTGTGATGGATTTGAGATTCAGTTGTTGTAAGAGCTGTCCTCTTTTGGGATTCTTCAAAGACTGTTATGCTACAGGAGCTTGCTATCATTAAGATGGATGTGGGAAATTCACCTCACCTGACTTTAGACATCTATATATGAGGTAATCACCTGAATCCCTGCTCTGATCAGTGGAGAAGAGAATTCATGGTTATTGTCATCTCCCCTATGAGATAAGCTGTGCACTGTGAAACACAGAACTCTCTGTAAGGGGAGTCAAGTGATTAATCCTCATTGCCTTTGACTGGTGTCCACATTGGAGAAAATGTGAGGTGAGAACTGGTAAGAAAGCGAAGGAGAGAGCTGTGTTCTGGTTCAGCTTCCTCCCTCATGGAGTACATTGCAAAAAAAAAAAAAAAAGGCAGGAAATGTCGCTTTTAAAACTTTTTTCAAGGAGAAAGTAGTGTCTTTTCTAAAACAAGAGTGCAAGGGAACATCAGCTGGAAAATCCCTTTGGCATACAGACTTCAACCAGGTTTGGGGTCCACAAAGATGTTAAAGACACCTTTTGTTATCCAGAAAGATCCTCTTCTTCCTTTGTGAGTGTAGCATGACTGCAAAAGATAAATTTGACTAGAAAAAATATGTTAACTGCATTATTGTCATGTAATTTCTCCAAAATCCCAGTTGTACAATTCAGAGGGCTATCTAGCAATGAGAAAAATGCATTTAAATCACTCCTGGTTCTTAAAAGCTGTATAATGGAAATGCGACTGCCTAAGAATGATATCAGACAGGAGGTGCACACAAAGCAGAGAATCTGAAGGGCAGCACGAGGGACAGTGGGCTGCTGTTGCTTAGGTTCAGAGGAACTGGGCTGTCTAGCTCCTGGTGGTTGAATTTCTTCACAATAGAATTGTATCAGATGTATGACATATTATTTTGTATATTATTTCTGTGTTCAAGATAAAATCATCTAGCTTTCTGACATATGGAAACAAGTTTGTTACCTCAATGTTTTTCCTATCCCCAGTGAAAAACTGTTTCCCAAATTCTATCCGTGTCTATACTTGCAATTAGACTTACACCTTCAACTATCTATATATTAATTTCAAAGCTAAAAATCATTCTCTTCAATTCCTCTTGATCTGCGTCTATAATAGGTCATTGTTTCTTCATGATGACACTTAAATTGCACACCACTCCTTGTTCAGATGAATTAAATGTACCACAATGCTTTGAAGATTGTGGCTCTTCATATAGTCCATGCTCCAAGTGCTATGTTACTGTCAGTCTGTAGGGAACTTCTTGCTCTTATGGTGTTTTGATGCAAAAAATACAGCTGCTGCATACTTACATGAAGGAGAACATACACTAAGAGCAGCTGACAAATACTGCTTGAGTCAAAACGGGTGGCGTTCATTTGACCAACCTTTATTTATGTGTGACCTAGCTCTATACACCCTTGTCAGTAAAGAGGAAGAATCATTTCTAAGGCACCACCCATCCTAAAGCAGAGATTTTAGCTAGGGGAAACTTGGAATGACTGGCAGGGGAAGCATAATGGGAACCTGAAACAGCACATGCGCTGTACGGAGGCAGTCCATGGAAGAAGAGAATTGTTTCTTTGCAAGCTATTAAACAATGGAAGAAGCCCTTTTTACACCATTTATTTGTAATTAAGAGGTAGGTCTCTAAAGGAAAATACTTGCTTAATAAAATTCAATTAAGGCCTGCATCGACAAACAGGCACTGCTGCACACACATCTGACCTCTCCTTCACCTCCTTCAGAAGATGTGTCAGCTCATGTTAAAAGTACTGAAATGTGCTCCAGCTACTCTTCTGAGAGACAAGGCAAAAGGAATGGACTCTGATACGGCATGAAACCTTCCCACGTTGATGTTTATTATGGTGAATATTCAAATCCTCAGAAGTGTGACTCATATAAGTTCAGGTTTCTAGAACAGCTGATCTGCATGGTGATGGATCAATAAAAGACACTGCAGTGTCTCTTAACAAATAGTGCCTCTTTACATTCAACTCATGCTGAACATTAAATTAGCTTATGAGATGGGTGTGTACTACAGTTTGACGTTTTTCTTCTTTCCTTAAAAAATAAAAAAATCCCAGAAATCATAGGGTCCTGCGCTGGATCCAAGGACTCATTGCCTATGAATCTGGAGAATACTTCCTGTGTAGTCAGCTAAATCTCCTACTTAAAAAATCAGCCTCTATTCAAACAGCAATGGAGACCCAAAGACTTCTCTCAGAGGCGTCACTCTGAGATCTCACCGTCCTTTTGCTGAGGTGGTATCATAACTCAGAGATCCACAGCTGTTTTAAGTGGAGCTGTTGGAATTTATCACATTTTTAAATTACAAATTACTGTGTTTTTCATAGAGTGAAGGTAATCTTCAGAATTAGCGGTGCTTACTCATTTCGGATTGCAGTTACCATAATTTGGTTGGGAGATGTCAATAACTCAGACCTTTACTCTGAGCAATGAATTTGTGAGTTTGGGCACTGGCTGAACGTAGACTCATGTGGGAACAGGGAGTGGAGACACAGCTCTGGTTCTCTTGACCTACCAGTCAGCAAAGGAAGGATTGTTACATGCTGCTTGCAGCAGTCAGGAGAAAATTATTTTGGCACTCACTTGTTCTGTAATTTAAAAAGACAACTAACCTTGTATGTTCAGGATTTAAAGGAGGCAAAAGAGTAAAAAGGAAGTGAGAGAAGGGATGACAGCAAACTATTTAATGTGTTAGGATGTCTATCTCGATGTGTGTGTTGGAGCTTTACTCTATCCAATGTTGGAAGCTGCTCTCAAATTTAATAGGTCTCTGAGCAGCCACCCACCCTTTGCCATGGGGTATTGAAAGCGGCCAGAGGCACTGCAAGCTGTGCAGACACAGGAAGCTGGAGATGGACCAACATGTGTATGGCTCTCCTTCAAAAAAGACAGGCTGCGTTACTAGAGCCAAAGTCTGTGTATTGCTGGTGTGTCTGACTTTGGGGATTTTTTTCTGAATGGCTGAGGGCAGCATCAGAAAATTTGGGAGCCTGAAAACCAAGTATGGCCTGACAGTATCCATCTCAATAGGAATCAGAACTCTCTGTGGCCCGAGTTTATTTCCGAATGGCAACTTGCTCCTCTTAGTAATTTTAAAAACCCTTCTCTCCATCATTCCATGAACTGTCTGAGCTTGTAACGCATGGAATAGCTCTTACCCTCCTGTATATCATGACACTACGTTCTTCTGGCTCCAGCCATGAACTTGTCTATACATCTGTTGTACATGTTGTATCATTATCGAGTAACATTTCTATGAAGAGTTGAATGGTGACAATGTTTACTATAAAGCTTTGAAGGATATTTTCTTGTTATGAGGATTCTGTAATAGGGCCACTTAAGACTAATGAACAAAAAAGAACTGGTATCAGTAGCAGTTTAAAGATAATTTAAAGAATTAACAGCAGGAGAAGAGAAAGCTGTACACAAACTACTTTATACTTTTTCTTACACAGAAGCAGGTGGTAGCTTTCCTATTGTGAATCCAATGCTTTTTACTGGAAATCAATCACTCCTTCCATGGGAACCCATTAGAAACTTTAATAATAGCAATCTATTGCACCTCACTGTTAGGTTTTACAGCAGTCTAATCTTCTGGACTTGTGTTTACCAATGATTTAGGATGGCTGGCCTCTCTAAAATACATTAATTGGTTGTAGTCCGACTGTGTTTAAATTCTTGCAAAAAGACATTGTATATTGATCACTGTTTTCCTCTGGGATTCTGGGGAATCAACTTGGTGTGATTTGGAACTGGCTTGGTTTCATGCTAGAGGATTGGTGCATTATTCATTAAAAAAAAAAAACCAATTGTAAATGTAAGGGAAGGAAGAATTTATGAGACAGACCAGATTTAGGTGATTTTGGCATTTCAGACTGCAGCTTCAGGCCCTCCTTTGAGAAGGTCAGCATTATGTTCCCCATCCCCTATGACATTGCAACCCTCTGCTTCAGCGCATGGTCTCTTGTATTGTGTCTCCAAAAGGGATTAGTGAGAAGAGCAGGCTAGAGCTTGAGCCTCCAGCTTGGATGGCATGGAGCTCTTTGAAGAACTGGGAGGCTATAAAGGGCAACTCGAAACATCTGTTTTAAGGAGTGATAGACATTTTATTTCCAGAGATATCTTTAGTTTTCACTGTGACCATAACTTACAAGCGCTCATCTCAGTCTTTGGATGTGAAGGCAAGGCCCCCTTTCAGCTGGGTAGAGAAGGTCCTCCTTTTCTATCTGCTTTAGGAAGAGAGCAAGAGTGTGTTCTTAGTCTGAAGGCATATGTCTGCCTGCTCTCACGTATGGGCTGGTCAGGGGTCAGTTTCCTTTTCTGATATAGGGACGACCTGGAGGAACCTTCCTGTCAAATTCAAGTGCATGAGAGAGAGTATAAGGACTGACCATGTAATTGTATTTTTCAAAATTTGATATTTTGATATTTAAGAAGATATTTACTAAGAGTGTTTTAAACATTACATATTCAAGCAGAAAGCAGGTACACTTTTGGATGGGTACCTAAAAGTTTTCAAGACAGTATTTGGACATTGGGCATAAATTCATTTTGTGGGAAAAAAGGTTCCAGTTAGTAGAGTAACAAGACTAATTTATCAAATGATGTATTTATGTATGAGTCTGAAATGTTAGTGTGAGCAGTCTAAACTAAATATTTGGGATGTTTTAACATCAAAAACCTTATTAGACATTTCTGTGTTTTCTAAGCAGCTTGAATCTTTATCTTCAGTAGCACTGTGGCTCCAAGAATGGTAGATGTATATTTAATAACTTGTTATATTCTTAGTCAACAATAGAAGTTTATCTATGCTTATTTCAGCTGTGTAATCTGATGAATAGAATATGTCGAGGAAGGGGAAAGTTGTCTTTATAGCATAACTCTGTAATGTGTTTTTTATATTGTTTGTAGCAAGCAGAGAAACCTTGCGGGTCTAGATTTGCCATTGTTAGAAAGCTTATTTGAAGATTTATAAAAATTTTACCTCATCATTTTACTATATAAACATAAATATTTTTTAAGATGTCAAGAATGTGATGGGAGTCCAAAGATTTATCTTGCTGAAAAAAATGCATACTTGATTTACGCTTGTCCAAATGTCCAAAAACATGCAGCCATACATCAGGCCTCATTGGTGAGATACTTGCACGTTTTTTCATAAGAAAGAAGAAAGTTATCAGGCTGTGGGGAAGCATAGATATGGGGTTGAGTCTGCTGCTTCATCCTGCTGGGATGGGGCACTGGGCAGAGCTGATGCCAAGTATGAAGGGGCAGAGGCAAAGGAGCTGCAAGCACAGCAATTCTTTGCCGCCCAGCACTCACAGCACTCTCCTGCTCCTGAAACAACTCATAGGCTTTATCCAAAGGATGTGACACAGGAAAACTGGATGTGATGAGCAGCAGACCATGAGCAAGGTTGCTGCTTGTGTGTGAAGATAGTAGCAATTGTTGGAAATTTCTCCACCGGTATTTGTGCTGGCCTCACCAGTGTCACATAACAAAGTACACTCTTGTCCCCAACCTCTGCTCCACTCTTTGCATACCGACAGTGACTTCATTAGCCCCCTTTCATCTCATCATCACACTAGAAGCTCACGCTCAGTTGCTAATTCTGTGTGGCTCTCACCAAGTCCCTGTTTCATATGCAATATTTAATTTCACAGGCATGGTCCAGATGCTTTTGTCTAGAGATATTTGGCATTTAAAAAGATCATTTATTTGAGAGGGCCCAGACTGACAAGTGAGATGTCTTCATCATTATTATCTGCTGTTCTGACAATCTATGTGTCATCCACACATTTTACCAACAGTGATATTATGTATTATTAGAGAGCATTAATAAAACATTATTGAATTAATCCCTGTACAGGGATCATCCTGTTAGAATATTCCTCACTTCAACATAACTCTCTATTGACAGCTGCATTTGGGCATCTGCCAATTAGTGCATTCTTAATCCATTTAATGTGTTCTCTACTGGTATATAAGAGACTAATTTTGTAATAAGACTCACATGTGACACTAAATCAAACACCTCATGAAATGCAGGCTTTATCAATTACTTTTGTCAAACAACTTAGAAATACAGGAAAAGAAAACCATAGCTACAGCCATCTTGGGGACTGAGTTACAGAATCTGAGTCAAGATAACTTTTAAAGAGGAAAGTACTTAAATATTTCTTCAGGGCTAATTTCACTGAGGGAATTTAGAACCACAAGTGAGACCTCTAACCCAGATGCAGTCTACTTTCAGGTAAGTTCATGAAAAGTGAGTTAGTATAGGGTGTAGCATATCCAGGGGAAGAGAATGAAGATACCTCTTGCTCCTCTCTTTCTGGCAGTTTCCTCCCCGAATACATTGCTCCTCAAATGATTTAGCATAGGTTGGAGAGAGGTCTTAGTACACTGTGCTATTGAAAAAAGGGGGTGGGAGCTTGAGTGGCTGTGCAGGCCCTCTGTTCCAGACACACTTTAAAAAAATACACTGGCTCTTCCTTGTCTTCTGAAAGAAAGATGGCAGAGCAGGACAAGAAGGTGGTGCAAAACAGGATAAAGTGCCAAATTTGTCCCTCCTCTCCTTCCTTCCATCTCTGTTTCTGAATGATTAGTTTAGATGTCTCCCAAGTGTTCCTTTGTGCAATCCATCTTTGGATACCTGAAAGGATATCTGCACAGGATCTTGTCTATCACTGTGCATGTGCAGACCCCAATCTAAGCCTGGCAAATGTAGATTTCCACTGGTCAAGCTGTCATTTAGCACAAGACTTTGCTAGCTTCAATACACTTTAAGTCTTCAGAGCATTCATCAACATTATATTGCTCTTTGCCTTTGCAGTCCTACTGCCAGAAGTGAAAATAATGAACTCTGGGGTCTTCAGCCTAAGGACAGGCTTTCAGTGCACTAAGGTTTTTGTGCCTCTAAGTATCACCTTTTGGTAATAGAAAGAAAATCTCCCTGGAAAGTGTAATATGAAATAATTAAAGTAATATCACATTAAACTTTTTTTTTTTTAAACTTGTCTTAATTTAACGTGTGCCTACAAACTGAGAACAGTAGCTGCACCAATCTTATAAATTTTAATAAGCCAGAAACAACTCTTAGGATATTCCACACTAATAGTGATATTATGCAAAATAGCCACATACAAGGAAAATCATATAGACTTTTGGGAACCATAACATTCTGTCTTTCCAGATCTATCTTGACATCTATATCACAATTTTAAAACGCTATAATTCCCTTGTATATGGCCTCAGTCAGTTTTATGATCTTTAAGGTAATTTAATTCTGCAGGTGTTCAAAGGTTTTGTGTTGCTGTCGTCAGCCATTCTTTCAGATAATCATTGTTACTAGAGAAGAAATAGATTTAAATATCATGATCTTGACAAACTGGAGAAATGGTCAGAAAAAACTAGGTTGCAGTTCAATAAGCCTGAGAACAAACACTGTATTCACATGAAAAAAAGAACAACACAAGACAGGGAAAATGCAAATAGATAGAAGTTCCCAAGGAAAGGATCAAGAGATGTATTATGAATACAACCACATGGACCGAGGTAAACAGTCCAACAGTGTCTGTTTCTGATGGTAAGCAACATTTCATGCTTAGGAAAAGACTACAAGAAACAGGAAGGACAGAATGTCACCTTTCCTGATTCTCTTTGTACTTCTGGCACTTGGGATTAGAAGCTTAGTGAAGTAGAGTGACATCTCCAACACCATATTTTAGAATATCTAAGTGTAACTTCCAAGTTTTATTCAAAATCTCTATCTATTATTATTTGTGCTATCTAAATCATCCTGTGGCAAAAGGTTCCACAGTTTAAGTGTGTACCTCATAAAACTTCCTTCCTTTTGTTAAACTTCCTGCCTATAATTTCATTGTGTGCCCTTTATCTTATATTTTATGAAAAATAATATACCATCGTTCCAATTAATGTTTTCCATGATTTTTTTTTATTAATTAAAAAATAATTTTATAAATGTTGATTATGTCTTTATAAATTTTAAGAGGGGTCCTACTCTATGCAATTGGTCCTCAGAGACCATCATATACTTCTGAAAATTCTTGACAATTCTTGTCACATTTCTCAGTGTGTCTTCTAATTCTACTTTATCATTTTCTGATATCTGCTGTGTGATTTCTACGTGGTGACCAGAACTATCCACAGCATCTGAGATATAAATGCACAAGGTTTTTTTCAATGACAGTTTTCTCCCCTTTTCCTTTCTTTGTAGTTCCACATGTACTAATTGTTTTTATAACTGTTATTGAGTACTGGGCTTACATTTTAAAAGAATTGTTCACAGGATCTCCAAAGTCTCATTTCTGAGTAATAAAATCTTATTGCAAGCTGCTGCTATGCATATAGAATTACAATTACTTATCTTCATGAGACTTATTTTACATTTATTGTTTCCTCCTGAAATCTTTTCATGCTTTATTATGAGAATCCTCTTCAGCAATTTTCAGCCAGTTTATCTGTGACTAACATGAATGGAGTACTTGTACTGCACCCCAAATATTAGCCCATGTCTGATTTAGAGGTGGATCTGTATACCTATATCAGTTGTTTTTCTATGTACAGAGCCACTCACAATATAAGCAGGTAGGTGTGCAGATACCTGATTTGTGATTACCCAGCTGACACTTATGCACATAAATCAGGCATCCACAAATATCTATATTTGCCTGTCACTGAAATCCTGGTCCCCAGTGAATTAAATGTCCTCCTAGTTAAAAACAACTTCATGCTGAACAATCATTAGGTGTATGTAGTTCAACCCATAAGTTCCAAAATTGAGAGAAAATCAGTTATAATCTCTGCATGTTGGTGCTGTTGATGTTGAATTGTTTTCAAGATTTTAATAGATTTCTGTGGAATGGAGTCTGTAAACTGATTAATGACAGCACCAACATCATGGCCTGGACCTTGTATAGTTTTCAGACAAGACTGAACTGGGAAAAAAAACCAGAAAAAAGCTTACAGGCAGTGCTGTTGTGTGTTCTTTGTGGACAACTGTGATTACCCTTTGTTCAATTTTATAACTGCGAAAGAATTACTATAGAGCCTTCACCCAAAATGTTAAAGGCAAACAGAAAACTGGGAAAATAATTTTCAAAATGTAGTGTGCCCAATTAGGCATGAGTTAGCTGAATGCCTGACTGCACACCCAATTGACACACTAAATTTGTCATGGTTTCTTATTCAGTTTGGGTAATTGTGCATGCAAATGAACAGGTACTCATATAACCTGTAATTTCCATAAGAAGTTGACATACCTGCATGTGTAATTACTTTCTTTGTAACTGAAACTCAAATTTTGGCTATCTTAATGTTCATCAAGAGTGTGAGCTTTGGTCCTTTCAGCAGGAAATGAAGTTCAGTGATCCACTGACAAACTGAATTCACCTCAGAAAAGTGGGAAATTAACTCACCAACCTAGATTATCCTAAATTATGCTCTTTCTGATTTAGGAAGGAGGAGTATCAGACTGCATCGGCAGTGATACCTGACAAGATCCAACTAAACACAAACAAAAAGGTTCTAGATACAAAAGGATTATTCTTAGTAGCAACTAAGTCCCTAAAGGTTTTTTTTTTTTTGAAAGAATAAAAATGGGAATAGTAGATCAACCCATCAAAGCTTTCTAGACTAAATACCACAGATACTATATAGGCATCTAGATATTTATGAAAAAAACTTAATCTCATCACTGCTGTGAAATAACCAGCATAATAGAGATGGGATAATTAATGACTATAATATGAACAAAAAATTGGTATAGTACGCTCAGGGAGGACAAATAAGGGAGAAATGAAAAAGTATTGTCTTGCATGTACGAGATAACATGCTTGGTAACTGAAAGTACAAAGTATATCCCAAAAGTCTTTGGTTAACAGCTAAAGAGGGAATAAACACTAATAGAGAAGAAAATAATAGGAAAGAAACACTGCAGGTATGTAGACAGATCTTCACAATTTGGTCTGAAAAACAAAGATGAAGCTTAATGGCAGGTATGAAAAATAGTCAAAACAGAAACAGGATGAAAGATTAGGTGTTTGAGACAGAATGTGATACATGGTGGACCACAAGCTGAACATAAATGAATAAGGTTGTGAAGCTGTGAATGTTGTGTCTGGGATGTATTATCAGCAATGCAGCCCACAGGATTTCTGTTTCTCTCAGACCTGTCTTGATGACCTACATTGCTGTGATCCTTACACTTTGAGAAAGGCATCAGAGAGTCCAGGAGAATCTCTAAAAAAGGTGGCCTTTGGGAAATATTGAAAAAACTGGATCTGGATAAGACAGAATAGAAAGTATTTGGGATTATATCATAGAATTTAGGCCTACGGAAGTCTGCTACAATAAAATGAGAGGATAGACTTTTCCCAAGCTTTTGGCAGATAAAGAAACAATGATAGGCTTTGTTTTCAATAAGAAATGATCAAGTTGGACATTAGGAAACACTTCCTCCTTATGAGAGAAAGTGACACTGCTAGTCATAGCTTTGCACTGTATGAGCAGGCATCTGCAGTGGTTGTAAAATCCTAATTGCTGGAGATTTTAAAAACAATTTAGCCATATGTCTTTCATGAATGACACAGGGATAATTGATCCTGCCAGAGTTGGGCTAACTGATATTCTCAGGGTTGCTCCCAAATGCTCTTGATATAATTCTGTTATTTTATGGTTGTATTTAAAATTATGTATTCTTCATAATTGCATAGTCTTTTAAAAAAAGCAGAATTGAAAAATTTTAATGAGCCAGCAGTATACAGTTTCACAGAAATCTACAGTTCCTCTTTGTCCTCTGGCCTCTTTATTTAGTGTCTGTTTCCAGAAAAAGAGTGGCTTAGCGGCTTAATATGCTTGTCCCTTTGGAAGGTCCCTGAGGAGAGTCTGGAGGTAATTTCAGTGTCCAAGAGAGAAACAATCATGAAGGCTTTAGTCCTCTGAAAGTTGGCTAATCCAAGCAGTCAGAGCTGTCAGGGTTGGATAATCCTCAAGGTCTCTCAAGAGCAAAATGGCTCTGACTTTCAGTCTATTTTTTGTCATTTCTACTCCTGACTTCAAGCTCTGAGTGTTTCTGCGTGTTGACTGTGGGAATGGTGCTAACCCCCAGACCCATATGCTGTACTTCTGATGGGAGCTCCTTCTGACTCTGATCCAGACGCTGGGCATCTGCAAATAGGTACTGACGAGGGAGCACAAGTCAGTACTCATACAGGCAGAGTCTTCCATCTTTCCTGAAATTTGTATCCATAAAAGCCATGTTCAGTCTCAGGCAAAAAGCTGGAAGAACACCAAAAGTTAAAGTTTTAATAAAATAGGTATGACATATTTTAATGATTACTTGGTTTAATTATTTTTAATAATTTGGTTATTTTAAGGAAGATTTCATTAAAAAATAATGAAGATTTATGCTTAAATTTTATAGACCTGAAAACACCTATAAATACACAGTAGCAAAACTTTGGAGTGGCAATCAGTGGGAATTACACCTTCCTCCATCTTTCCCCACCTTTTCCACACCAGAAATGACTGGGCTAAGTGGGCTGCGCTTGGGTCTGTGCTGTGTCTGCACCTGGCTAGTGCAGATGGGGACAGATGAGTGGGAAAAATCTAAACCACAATTATAGTAAAAAATGCAAGCCACTGGAAAGACCCTGAATTGAAGCTAGAAGGGAAGCTTGGTGCATGTGAAGAAAAGAGACAAATCCTCCAGAACACAAAGGGATTACTTGACTATGCCACTATTTCATGAAAGAGGAACATCAGCTTCTCAGATCAATATATGCCACAAGGGCCTTTCATGAAACATGCATGCAAAGTCAGGAAGTCAATGCTGTTGAGAGTAAAAGTTTATATTCTCTCTGCTTGCAGTCTTGTGAGTGTAATTCTGAATTCACTGCCTCTGATAAATAAAACTCTGCTTTGTCTTATAGCAAAGCCTGCCTGGTATTTGGGAGTAAAATGAGTCTGAGTGAAAGCAGGAAACAGAGGGGACTGCCTCCAACAGAGGCAGCCAGCGAGCATGGGTTAAGGTGTGTTGGCAGCTTGGAGGCATCCATCTCCATCCAATTCCTGGCAACTTGCTCGAGCAGCTGGCATCTGGGGATCAGGCAGGGAGTGGTGATGAAGTCTATATTAGCAGCCTCTGAGTCTGCAGGAGGAGGTTTCTCTGGAAGTGATAAAGAGGAGCTCTGTCTGCTGAAGCTAGGCAGCAGTAAATGCCAGTCAGCCTGGGCTCCCAGAGCCACACCTGCTGACCACCATGTACCTGCGTGGTACACACTGGGAGGAGTGGCCCTTGACAAGGATGTGAGTCAGTGGAAATTAGTGGTGCTCTGCAGAGGTTTGCCTCCTTGAAGGCTGTGGTGCAGTCAGATCAAGTAGGTGTCAGTGACTCCTGATCTCCCAGCGACAGCTGTGCAGCAGAACCTAGTACAAGCCAGGTTCTTGTACTGGAAGCTTGGCTGTGGCTGCTGCTTCCTTAGGGAGAGGGGGAGGGAGGATGACACATTCACCATTCATATGGATAATAAAAAAGATCATTGGTCTTTGAAAATTCAGATTCAAAGTCATAGCCATATTATTCTAGCTGCTTTTTAAAACTCTAAGGATCTCTGCATTATTAAATAATCAGGCATACATTCCCACAAGTGCTCGCTTCAAAATATGAAACAAAGCAAACTGATGCTGAAAACTCAGTTGCATAATTTCTGAGAGAGAGAGATCATTTTGTTTGGTTTGTGAATGCTGCCGTTTGACCTGTTTACCGCTATCAGGATTTTTCCTTGTAAGTGCCTCTCTTCTCTGGTCTAAAGTAATTACATTTGGTTTTCCTTTCAGAATGCTACAGAAGGACAAATATTCACAATGCAGTGGTTTTGTAGTAGTCACATTTCAGTTCTACTTGCAGCAATCTTGATTGTTTAAGGAAGAGCTACAGAACAAAATTGTTCTATGTCTTCAGAAAACACATGCAAATGCTGCTTTCCTTCTAATAGTTTAACAAAAAGTTATTGCTATGAATTAAGTTTACGCTTATGTCCCAATCTGTCATATGTATCTATATGCCCATGGCCAAATGCTGGGTCAGGTTTCTTGTCAGTCAAAGAAAAAGTAGTATAGCATGAGACCCCTAAAATTTCTTAATAGTAGGCAGCAAAGAGAAGCAGGCTGGGAAGCTGTAATAAGCAAGGTAAGAGGCATCTTGAAGTTGTCTCTAAAGTTGTCTCTGCCTTTACTTTGTTTTCTATGGAAGGTTGTCAACAAGCATCTGTACAAAACACAAAGAAATTAATACGGTTGACTTAAAATGTAGAGCTTTTTAAATGAGAATTCTCCCAAGATTAAAGTGAAGCAAAGCAGATCTCTTACTTAAGGAAGTATTTTACTTACGGGCAGCTGATAAGAATTTTTGTACATTATATTTGTATTACTTGTGTAGCTGTAGATGTGATGGTAAGAACTTGAAGCAAGACTTTCTCTTCTGCCTTAATTTTGATAGACTCATGTTTCTATTAAAATGTTTCATTGATAGGATGGTTTTCTGAGGTACTTTCTTCCCAATGTAATCAAAATTTAAGGTAAATGGAAAAGATCATTGACCTTTGTATCATGGCTAAGGAACATAGGTCCTGTCTTTCTCCAAATTGTTCAGTTTGTAGGGCTTACAATGATCATCAAGTCCTTTTTGGTAAGAGGTTTCCTGCTGTTCTGAGGCAGTGCATTAGCAATGCCAGTGGCAGCTACTGGAGCAGGAGGTGTTGGTAAGGTCAATGTAGAGATAGTGAAGCCCTGGAACAGAGGAGCCCGTAAAACTTTTGCATCTCTATTGCTGGAGGAGCTAAAAAATAAGACAGGTAAAAGTCTGTTGGCAATAATCTAGGCACAGTTTATCTTACCTACTCAAGATTCCTTCCAGTTTAATTTTCTGTTATTTATTGATTTTAACTGCATATCTCAAAGTCTAGGTTATTTTCTTTCTTTTTGATTGTTTGATTAGTCTGTTTTTTTCTTTTGGTTTTGGGGAGCTTTTTAAAATTTATTTTATTTTGTTTTAAGCTCCATGCCTGTTGTGGTGTGCTTTGGCCTGCTTGGGGCCCGCCTCCTGTCCTTCTAAGTCTTATTACCCAATGGGTTGGTGAGTCCGCCCATTGGGAGGGTCTTTAGGCGGGTCCTAGGCTAGAAGGCCTTGCCTCTCATGTCACTCTGAGCTCGTTTCCTCCCCCACTTCTAGAAGGTTCTGCGTAATTCGGTATATGATTGGTTCGTTCAGGTTGTCTCCTCCCTTGTTGCTCTGTGATTTGTTGCTTGTACCTTGGTTCCTCCCCTTTGGTTTCTCCCTATTGGGTCCTTTTGTAACCTCTGCCCCTTTTTCCCTTCCTTAAAATCCCATGCTCTGTTCATTTTCCTTCGGATCGTCCCTGTCCCCCGATGGGAAAGTAACGCTCTGATCTATTACGGGACATCCCCTTCTCTCAGTCCTTTGTCTCTGCTTCTTCGCCTCCTTTTCCAGCGTCCACAGCTCGACCCTTTCCACGTCGGCAGGTCCAATAGGAACTTTCGCCTGCATTGCTTTTGGACACCCCTCGGCCGTGCTGAAAGTGCAGTCTCCTGGCTGGATTGCCGGGCAGCCTAGTGGTCAGGCGGACTGCACATGCCCAGAACTCTAGCTGCCAATGAAAAAACTTAAAGTAAGTTCCTACCTTCAGAGAAAGACTGGAATACTTGTCTCTAAGGCAGCCTGAGGACACAACACAAGAAGGATTTAACAATAAAACTCAATTCTCTGTGAACAGCAGAACTGAGGAACCCTACTTTCCCTCGGACTCTAGCACAGCATTTCTTGCTTCTCCACCATCATAATTCCAACTCTCTGCTACTAGTCTATGTTCCCTACCATAATACCACTCGTTTTCCTACAAGCCCTCCTCAGCTGGTCAGAATAGGAACTTCTTTTTCCTGACAGATCAAAACATGATGATCTTCCCCAAGAACCCCATTTGCTAAACCTCTTTCTTTATAATGGTACTTGGGCAAACACCAACTGATCCAAAGCTGTGGACATGACACCTGCTGGCTGCTGCTACTGTGGGGCAAGGAAGAGAAGTGCCGACCTGCCCCTGCCTTTCCACCACCTGGTGCACCACCGGCACTCCACATGACTGATAGTTTTCCTTGCAGGAGCTTGGTGAGACCCCAGTACCTCTGTCAAAATGTGATTAATATTAGTTAATGCATAGTAGTGAATCTTGGAGATTGATGGACAGATAGAATGATGAAGTCTCAATTAAATTGGATAAAATTAATCTTTACAGTTTTAAAGATATTGCAGTTTCAGAAACCTGGCTCATGGTTTTTGAACCAATGAAATTGTCAGGTCTGAACAAAATGTGCCTTGTAATAAATGACTCTACAATCAAGCATCTTGCAAGCCCTGTCACTGACTTCTCTAAATTAGGGTCTTTCTTTGCCAGGAATGTAATTCCACTGTTTAATTTTAACCTCAATGATGTGGAATTGTTCTGGTAAACTAATATATTTTTCTCTAGAATTGAGGAAACTACAACTGGTTCCTAGTCACATAAAATAAATTATCTCAGAGCTGATAAAAGATGTCCTGAAGGTCTGATGCAGAATTTAATCACCATAGAGCCAGATCTACTCGTATCAGAGGATGTTTTGGAAATACGCTCATATGTGTTTACATCACCTGCTTGCAGGAAAGGGCAAAACAAACTGATACTGGTTCTTGTTAGAATTAATTTGTTTTGTCAGCTGATGTGGATTTCCTTATAAAATAATTTAAATTATTTCCCATTGGACATAGTGATTTTAAACTTTAATATCGTACTTGGAATTTAATAACGTGACTGTAGTTTAATAAGAGTAGAGACTTTTAAAATATTTTGTGCGTATAATATTGCTTTTGATAACTATATGGGCAAAATACTGTATTATCATGAAAAACATACATGAAATATTCATTTCCAGTATGATCTTAAATAAATGTTGTGAAATGATGACTTTAAAGATCCAGAAACAATGCTCAGAAAATTATTCAAACATAATATTGCTGAAACACACTCATTCAGATATCTTTTTTTATTTCCCTGCCATGATTTAATATGGCAGGAAAGAAACTCCAAAGACTGCAAAGCAGCAGGAGTTCATGACTTTGCTGTGTTCATTTAACCTAATCCAGTTAAAAGGACAGCTCTGAAAATCATAATTCTAAGACCTAAAATTGGAGGATTTTTGTACATTTGCTGGTGATCTGTTGTTCTTTTTTGGTTGCAGGTATAAAGTAGGAAATGGGCATGAAACAGACCCATCATCAAAGGCCAGCCTGAAAATCATATTTGAAGACTGAGTGTACCGAAAATAACATTTCTTCAGTGCTCTGCTTTTTCTATAGTTAAACCAGCAGTAAGTGATAGTGGCTTTGACTGTTGTGCACTTATCCCTAACCTTATCTTGGCTTTATATCCTCAGCAGTATTTGGTCACTTTCAGACCACAGAAAAGCTTCAATTCTTATTCATAGTGAGGTTGGGATTTACTACCACCACATTCTCTGTCACCTCTTTTTGGACTGGAGAAGTAGAAAGAGTCCTGACATAGAGAATATGCCGTGGTTCAACTGTACTGTTGCACAGGTACCTCAGCAGGTCTTCTAGGAAGTTTGGTAATGTGGACAGACAAGGTCAGCTCTTTTTTACACATTGTCTCCTGTCAGTTCTACAGCAGAAAATGTATTTCTCCCCTGGGGCCAGAGGGGCAGAAGTGTGGGGTGTTCAGGGAAGTTGTGCCAGCTCTGGTCTGGGGGTTTCCAGCCCCGGGGGGGCACAGCCCTGAGCAGCCCCCTCCGACCTCAGTGCTGAGCACACTCTAGCAGGGCTGGAGCAGGGACATCCCAAGATCCCATCCAAACCAAGCTAGTATCAGTTTCCTAAGCCATTGAACTGAAGTGTAAGATGCTACTCAGAATCATTTTACTCAGATGTAAGATATGATACTCAAAAAACCCCAAAAAAACATTTATACATGAAAACTCCAATTAGAGTATTTACCAGAATCGCTTTTGTACCGGCACTCTCAATAATGGAAAAATGTGTCCTAGACTGAGGCAGAGGTAAGGGGTCTGCCTAGGCTAGACAACATAGACTTGTTCAGCAGACGTTGGAGAAAACTATAATTCATCTCTTTCAGATGCTTGTTTTATAAATTATACCTGTTTCTTTTGACAATGCAGAAAAGTTCTCCATTCATGAGAAACGGATCCTGTGGTGACTTGTAGCAAACATAGCCATTTAGTCAGGTGCATCTACTTTTTTAGTCTCCTCCTCTGGGAGGCTCGTGAATGACTTTGCAAACTCAAATTCACCTGCATAGAACACAAGTTGCCTTTAAAGCCTGACTGTTACTGCAAGTCATGGAGGTGCTCTTTGAAATATATTCGCATGCCCTGCCAGCAATGATTTTCTCCACTGCAGAAAGGTCTGTGCAGATTAAGGAATTTTCCCTCACAAAGGGCTTGCAGAAAGATTTCTGGCATTTTATCTATCCCTTTCATAAGGAAATGGGTCAAATAAAACTCATATATTTGAAAGAGAGTCAGGTTTTTAAGGACAGCTTGCACTTATTGATATTTGTGTGTTCAGCACTTCACATTTGAAGACACAGGGAGAAGCAAAATGACAGGCATGGCTAACCTGGTCTCAATGCAGAATTTTAAAAGGCTCTCTTCCCCTATCTTATTTTTCTCTGCAGCTATAAAATGATGGATACTTTTAAAATAATTTTTGACATGGGCCTTCTGATTTTGCTTCACCATATCAACATATTGTATAGGAAAAAGTGTCACTATTGTGAGGAATGTCATTGATTACAGAAAAGGATCCTTGTATCTGTATATTTATTTTTTTTCATCACAGTAACATAGGATTGTTTTATCAGATCAAAACACTGGCTCATCATACCCTACAGCCTGCCTCTTGCCACAGCCTATGTCTAAGAGTTTTTAGAAAACAAGGAAAAATTCCGTAATGCACCGGGGCTGTTGGGCAACTCTGGATCTGAGTTGCATAGAGACAACGTTTCTGACTGGCCTCTTTACAAGATGTGTTTCTACATCTACAAGTTTATTATCTGTTACTTCAGAGGCACGATTGCTATAGTAATGCAATTCACCCTTTTATATAAATAAGTCCGTAATATTTGATGCAATATAAGGCACTTAAAAAATAATCCACAAATCAATGTGAATCTGCAAGTTTTAATTAAACATTAATGAGAATGACCAGAAGTCATGATGCTTTTGCGTATAGAGAAAGACAGAAATAGAAAATGCTTTAATTATTATATTGCTCCTTTCTTTCAAAAACATCCCATAATTTTTATCTCAGGTTCTCTGATACTTGGTCAGGGTCTTTTGTTTACAGCTAAGATCATAGCAGTTTGCTGAATCAAAATAACATCTCTGCTGAAGGGGATATGAATGCATTACTGTTATGCTTCTGACCTTTTGCCAAGAACAAAAATACATACTCAAAGACAAAGAAGAACTGCGCATAGCATCAGGGTTTCTTTTGTAAAGTTTCCAGTTTTCTGAAGATTAAAATTTGTAATTACTATTGGACCGTGTAAAAAATTTTGGTGTGCAGATGGAAGGCATCACTTCAGCAGGCCTGTTTCTGTAGAAGCTGCAGCTACCATACCGCGAATGGATAGCTGATTAATCAGGGAGCTGGCTTGAAAGCTGTGTTTAGTTCTCTTTCCGGATCTCCCATAGACTTGCATGACCTTGGGTAAATCACCCTTGCTAAGCCCTTGAAGGAACATCTGCTGTTTTATGTGTTTCACAACTCCTGTGCGATGAGTAAGAAGCCATATAGATCAGCTTTGTATGACCTTGCTGATGATTTACTGTGGTAGGAACTTAATTCAACAGAGAGCAGGACCAGGGCTGGAATTTGGTCTGGGGGACTCACAGGGCAGTTAAGGTTAGGAGAAAGCTCTGCAGGTGGTCTGGTGCTACCTCCTGTACAGATCTGAATGGTTGTCCAAATTATGTCATTTTACTCAGGAACTATCCAGTGAAATTTTGAGTCTCTGAGGATGGATCTTACACAGTGTCTCTGGGCACGTATTCTGATGCTTACTACTCTGATGGTGGTTTTCTTTTTTTTCCCTCACTGGAAATTGTGACCGTTGGACCTGTGAGAAGACCCTGGCTTTGCCTTTTCTATAGCTGCACTTTAGGTTGTGGAAGATTGCAGTCTTTACTCTTAGTCTTCTCCAGGCTGAAAAAACCTCTTCCCTCAGCCTTTCCCCGTGCAAGCCCTTAACCGTGCGACTGATCCTCCTCTGACCTGTCTGCCAGTCACACCTCTTGTCCTGGTGTGGCAAAACTGGGGACAGGACAGCACATACCTCCACAAAAGTATCAAGAAGAGGGGAATAACCATTTTCCCCAGTTCCCTTACTCTACACCTGTTAATGCAGCACAGCATGCTGTTAGCCTTCTTCACTGCAAGGATGCAGTGCTGCCTCATATTTAACTTGTTTTCTAACATGTATTTTCTGCAGCCAGCCAGTTGCTGGCCTGTACTGTTGCACTTGCTTTTTCTGTCCCAAGGCATTAAAAATTATCTTTGTTGAAGTTTTAATCTTTGATCCCAACTTTGAGCTACTTTTTGGTCCAGCGGGGGATTCATCCATCTTGTAGTCTAGTCATCCAGCCCATATCCCCAGATTTTACAGTGATTATTTTTAATTAGTTTTCTGCATTCCTAGTTCCATTGTTATAACTCAAAATTTTGCTCTCTGAATGAATGACAGCAAAAACACACAGGGGAAGGAAGTTTTCTGTTTTCACTTAGCAATGAAGATGAGTTATTTTCATGTTTGAATATACTAGCAAGCAGAAGCTGTTCTGGACAATGTCTATAGCATAAATATTGTAATATTATTACAGGGAGACAGAAATACTGACTGGGTAATAAATAGTGCCCACCTCAGCTAGTGCCAGAAATCACTAGCAAGGATGTTTGAGAAGATGAGAGAGGAGTGTTGTGCATCTGCACAGGAGGTCTGGTTCTGAGTACTCCAGCTATGAACATCCTGGCATGTCCTAAAGGCAGCAGAATGATTATTTCACAAGTTACGAGTGGATGCCAAAGATTAAATGTCCCAGCCATCTCATTCACTGTTCATTTGCTGCCCTCCCTCCCTCCCTCTAGGACAGTTATCATTTTGTGCAGGTTACTGATTGGGCATTAAACTTCCAGAGGGATAATCCTAGCAGCAGTCAGCACATTCAATTTTCCTGAAGCAGGAATGCTGAAAACTTTTGCATGCAGTTCATTAAATTTTGTTCTCATTAAATTAGAATTCTATTAAACATATTTATTTGACTCCTATTGCTATTTATCCTGCTTTCTCTGGAGTAAAGCATTTACTGGAGTCAAACATTAATGTTATCAATCAAATCAACTAATGTTATTGATCAAATTTTCAGTGTTATTCCTACTATATAGTTAATTCAGTAAGAGTTCTGACCTCAAGAATAAGTCAAACAGATTTAAGAGCAGTGGTCTGTTCACTCTAAATGAAAATTAAGTACTTGATTTAAAGGAATAGTTTCAACACTACATGCACAATTTTTGACCATATTTCTATTCCTCCATAATGGAAAAATATTTTGTTTGGAGAGAACAATGAAGTACTTTTTCCCTTATGAAGGGAAGAACTTTAAAGAATCATGTTATCAGAGAGAAACAGAATATATAAAAGCACAGATGCCTGAAGGAAGAGGCTGAAGGAGACAACCATTAAGTAATTGGATTAACCTCTATTTGGCCCTTTTCAGCTGAGTAAGATTTATTTGGATAGCATGCTGTTTGTTTTCTTCCAGGTTTGCACACAATGTAACAGCCATTCTCCAAGTCTGAAAAAGAGATTGAAGCATGCATCTCAGTAAAAGTCCCTGTCTGAGTAATAAAATAATGCATCTTTCAGTAACTTGAAATCTGGAACACGATCGTTCCAGCTGCCATAACCAGAATAATACACAGATGGAGATATTTTTTTACATACAATGTCTTTCTAAATTGCAGCTGCAAGGACAACCTAAGGAGGAAATGAGAGCTGCTCTCATTTTACTTGAAAATGGATTTAAGAATAATAAAAAAAAAATCTATTTTAAATTAGAAGAAAGCATCAAAATCTAAGACTTTGCAAATTGGAAGTCCAAAGTGTATTTGATTCAAATAAATTATATTTTACATTGAACTATGAAAAAAATTTCACCAGGAACTAAAAGAGTTGATTATGCCTAGATCAACTATATTAAGTCTAATTTAAAAACAAAGTTATTGCAAAGCAGAAAAACATGAGAGTTTTGTTAGAAAATATCATAACAGTTAATTTGGAGAATTTTGAAAGTTAAAACTCAAATATTTCCTTCGAATATCTTAATTTTCTCCACAGACATGTAATTGAAAAATTCTCTAACAAATATATACTTTTTATGGCAGCTGTAGGAACTGCTTGTTTTTCTCAAAACCTCCATCCTAATTTATCTAGTTTCTGCATATTTTGCTTGAGGAGAATTTCAGCAAGGACACAGTGCATTTTCCATTTCTGTGCATGAGGTGTTATCAGCGTTTCCTTCTATGAACATATCTGGTGTGATAGTGGTCCAGCCTGTGACCTTCAGCTGTATCCATGCAGAACACCCAACCCAGCCACAGCAACTGCATCTGTTATTGAGATAAGGGTGGATTTGGGGCCAAGGGGTGGCTGGCTGGTGTTTGATTTGAAAGGGACCAAAGTTCTGCCTATGGGAAACAGAAGGAACAGACGGCAAAGAATATTGGGACTTTTGACTCAAAGAGGCAAATAGGAATGAAGCTAGTTCACTGCTAGTATTAGAAAATCAGAGAGCCACTATAGAGGATGGCATCTAGTTTCTCTCCTTGTCCTTCACTCTCATTTAGTTGTGTCGTTGGGCTTATTTCTTTAGTCATGCATTTCATATCTATTGCTTTTAGCTCAGACTTGGCAATGATTTTTACTAAGGGTTATACTTTGCAACGGTCAGGAGACTGAAAATATAACAGAACTCAAGTCTGTGCTCATTCAGAGCATATCTTTCTGGAGTGCACACACTAATGTTTCTGTATTTGTACTCTCCACACAGTAGGACCTAAATAGGATTGTGTTTAATTTGGTGGCATTGGACCAGCTTTTCTAAAGCATCTTCTCTTTCCTCAGGCCAATCTGTTATTTCTGTGGTCAGAAGGACACGTGTTCCACCCCTTGCCTCTGAACAGCCCCGTTGCCCACACAGGGCACTGCAGTCAGAGCTCTGCCTGGTGGGGTCCTGACTAGCAGAGGTCAGTGTGGTGATGGACGTGTTAAATGAAGCACAACCTCTCTTCTGTGCTGAATAGACACCTAATGCACTTTTACATATCTCTACAAACTCCTGGAGGATAGTTATAGTCTCAGGATCTTTGAAATAGTGTCAGGAGTTTGCCCAAACATTTTGTCCAAGCATTGGGAGTCAGAATTTATACGAAATTGTGACAGATAGTATCATGGTAATTACTGTCTCGATATCATGGTTATGACTCCAGCATAAAATCCTTTTCATAAACATATCAAACTTCATCTTAAAAGCAGCTAGTTGTTTTGCTGGTTGTTTGTTTGTTTGTTTGTTTTTCCCCCCTCTCACAGTATAGCATCTGGAAGGGCTGGTTCAGAATCCTTATTCTAATGCAGTTTAAGGTTAGTGATAGTGCTTTCTTTTTGTTTCCATTATATATTGACAGTTTTCTAAGTAATTGTCCTCCTCAAGATTTCTTGAAGATTTTCTTCGGAAGCTTGAGTGTTTAATACTGTAAGAATGTTTGTGCATGACTGTCTATTTATATATTTTGCAGTTCCATCCTGTTCATTGAGAAAATGTTCATTTCATCACATGAAATGCTTTGAATGAAACTGCTGTATTTTTCTTAGCTAAAAGCTTTCTGCTTGAGTTTCCTGGGATAGAATTTCCATGAGAAGGTGTATTTCTGGATCTAAAAGATTATAAAATATCTAGAGGCTCATGCTTCCTTTGTGCTCTCACAGGTTTAGGCATAACACTGAGCAAAGTCACTGAAATATGATAATATTTTTCCTTTCTGCAGCTTTTTTGGTAACGCTTCATCACCAGAAACTGTCACACTTTCTGATTTTACACTGACGATCCAATGCTGGACTAATTACAGAGTCTTCAAGGAACACAGAATGCAAACCAGACAAAAAGCATTAGTAGAAGCTAAGTTCAAGATTTACAGCTCTTTTCCCTCAATTACTGTGCAGAATTTCAGCTCAGAAGAAACAAGACAGAAAAAATGTAATTAAAATGCCATAAATCTTAGTGCAGTTTCAGACAAAAGAATTTCCTATCGCAAAATCACTGATAAGCCTGAAGGAAATTGTATGGACCTATGTGAGCTCTTCTGTTTGTTAGAAATGTGGTGCAAGATCTGAGCTTAAATCGTGGGGAACATTACTATCTATGTGTTTATGTAACTACCAGTAGGAATAACATAAAGGCTTCTATTAAACAACCTTGCTTCTACTGTTCTTGCGCTCTGTATGAAAGTGCTTTGATATAGGACCAACAACAGAGAGATCTCTGTCTGTCCACTGGTTTCTTGCCCTGGGCCTGATGAGTTAGGGAGAGAAAACACGGAGTTTTAGATAAGTATCAACAAGCAGGATTTTATAAGTTTGGGGATTTTACCTGACCCTTTGCCCCAAAGGACCTTAGAAGTAGGCTCACCATACAATTTTTACCCAGCAGAACCAAGAACTAGTGGTTCTTATTTAGAGCCTTGTGCATCACCTGTTGCCTGGTTGCCAATTTTATCATTTCACTATCCATCCTCTTTCATGTTTTAATCTGGAATAGGAATCACTGATGCATGAAGAAAGTGAACTGGTCACTTGGGCAGGAATGAGACACATCATTCTCTTTTTCACTCTTGCCTGCCCTGTGCCTTCATTTTCCTTCCAGAATGCTGCTACTGACATACACCTATGCTTCTCTCGAGCTAAAGATATCTCATTCCCATCTAAATATGAAATGTCTAGAAGGTACAGAATAACCTTCTGTCCTTGGCCTTGACACTAGAGGCAGGGGGTCATTTCACCTGTTTCTGCCTTTGCTATGAATAACATTGCAAAACAAGTCTCCACAAGAAACTAAGGAGCTGGAGGTTAAGAGTTGATAGTTTGATGCCAGGAAGCAGCACTGAATTGTCTGACTGTTGAACGATTTATAGAGAATGTGTGAGTTTTCATGAGGAAAGTGGAAAGAGTATTTTTTCTGGTAATGTCATATGTATAACACATTTTGGGAGAGAATAAAACAGAGCAAGGTCCTTACTAAAACCCTGAGAGGGCCTCACTGGAGTAAATTTGGTTTTTTCAATCTCCCTGATCAGAAAAGCAAAAAATCTCTGTTCACCACTGGATGTCTCCCCATTTCTCCACTGTTTCAATGGATATTTTTCACAATGTAGCCAGGACATTTGTTGTTGAATTATTTATTTTTCAACAGAGGACATGAGGTCACAGTGACCCCAGTTTTCTTTTGTGAAAGGCTCTTCACAAATAACTACTTTGAAAGCCAGTGCAGCGCATAGGTGAGATGCCCTAGGTATGTTTAATTATTTAAGTTAACTTTCATCCTCTTTTCTCAGCAGTCTTAGCAATTTTAATGTGCACTTTCAAGGGTGACTGTTACAAATGTAGAGTCTCTTTTTGCTCTGAATAAAGTGCTGTTTTCCCTCATTTTGAATTTTTTTTTCTAGTTTCAGGACATGGAAAAGGACAGGTTCATCTCTTAGAGAACTCAGATTGGGCTTGGATTTAATTATAGCTAATAACTGAATAATACACATTAGGAAAGATGTTGTGAAAACCCACAAAGGGGAAATTGACATGAAATATGTGGCCAGGGTGAATAAAACTGCTTTTCTAGTGATTTATTTCAATGATCAAATTGCTCTGCCCCTAGGAACTGAATTCTAAATCACATGAAAAAATTTGGGTGACTTTTCAGCAAACAATAGATAGGTTTTAATAGAGCAGGCAGTGGATTCTGGGACAATTGTTATTTACTGTCATAATTTTAAATTTGAAGCAAAGTTACATTTCAGTTAGATCAGTTAATATTTCAGAGGAAGAGCAGATGCTGTTGTTAGGAGAAACAATGTTGTCAAAATAAGAAGCTAGGAGTGCAATATTTGCTTTATAATTTGCTTTTTCATCTGTGGGGAACTGCATCAGTATTTTTTGCCTAGATACATTCTTTTGTGTATGTTTGCGTAGCTGCATCATATGGATAACCAGTCCCTCAAACATCAGTCCTCATTCTCATGCTTTTTTATTTTGGAATTATTAGCTATCAGATCATAGTCCCTCTGTGAGCAACCTTCTACTCTGTAGTCCTCAGTACCATTCCTGCCTGTTACTCCAGTCTTGAGGATCAGCTAGTTCTTTCCTATCATCCCTGACTTGATAATGTTATTCTTTATTAGGCCTTATAAAAGTTTCATTATTACAGTCCTGGTTGTTTTGTCCTCGACAATGTTCTTTGGCAATTAAATTAATTTTGCTGAAGAACTTTCTTCTGAACCATCATTTCTCTAAATGTGTTCCACAGCCTGGCATATTGATTTCCAATGGGTTACAAAGGGACCTTTTTCGCACATGAGAAGAAATTATAATTTCATTTTATGTTTCATCAAAGCCCTTTCTACTAGCACTGAAGAGATCAGACATAAAATCAAGCAAATATCTTTCCTGTTTGGATAAATTGTCTACAGATTTTAATACACCACATGTTGAAACAATTGCACGATCCTAGGGAAAACATTAACATTCAGTCACTCATAGCTAGGATTTAAAATTTAAATTCACAGAGTGATTTATTCCAACAGGTAATAAGCAGAGATATCAGAGAGGAAATGAGAAACCAATCTGGTACAGTTACAAGCAGCATAATATTTGAGAAATTTTAGAAGGCATCATGCTGCATAAACACTTTTCTATTAAATATAAAGTATTATATGCTATACAGAATTTTTATAAAAGGTAGCAATTATATCTCACAGCTGGGAGTCGTTTCACTGGATAAAAATTTAAGAAAAGTAGCCTTTTGAGTGCACAGATTTTGTGCCTTAGCCCTGCATTTTGAGATTTATCCTGGGGACAACTGCACAATGCTTTTGGATTGCAAAGAAAAAATTGTTTGGTTCCAGAAATTATAGTTAGAGGGGACTTCTTTCCATTGAAAGTGAAATAGCTGGAAAATTAATCAAAGAAGATTTGTGAATATTCACCTGTATTTGGTAGGGACAAACCAATAAAGACATGAGAAAGGGGAACTGCACTTTCCTAATACATTACAAGAATCTATCCAGAGAAATTATTTATTACTTTATTGTTAGTTACAATAGTTGTCCTTTAAATTAGTCATTTTGTTCCTATATTTCATGGCAGGTATTGGATTTGAGTTTGTTTTTTTTAATCCAAGGAGGTTATCTTGCTGTTTCTAGAGGTTTAAGAAAAAGGGAAGAGGAATCAAAGAGAACTGTTACAGTCCCAAATGCTGATATTTTCAACCTAAGAAAAATCATTGTGGCCTAAATCTGTTGCATTAACATGTTCAAATATTTTCATTCCCCGCCAAGTAATAATGATTTAAACACCAAATGATGTCTAATTAAGAGCTTTTCTGATTTTCACTAACTAGCTCCCACAAAACATGATGACAAATTACTTCTTCTGAAATCAATTTCTTCATACTTTAGAAGCTTCTGCTCTAGTGATAGAAAATTGTACTTTGAAAGGCAATAATACCACTTCCATTGGCATTATTTCTGACATTCCACAGATAGAAAAGAATTGCTTGTTCAGGCAAATACCATGCCTCTGATACTGATTGCATAGTACCAATATAATTCAGCATCTGTAGATGTTTTCTCTGATTTCACCTTTATATAGGGTTGCAAAAGTAATTAGTAATTGCACTAAAGTCAGTGGAGTTTTTCTAAAATGACTGTAAGTATTTATATTTGGAAAATATTGGTCTGTAAATTATGAGATATAGAAACCTTGTTTCTCCAGTTATTTCAGTGGGGTTGTGCCACGTCCATGCTAGTGAAAGTCCATTTAACTAGCCTGTAGCAGTCATACCTAAAATTTGTATTATTAGAACAAGCATTTTTTTTGTTATTCCAGAATAATTTTCTTAAATTTAACTTGAAAGTTCCTTGTATTTTTTCAGTTTAACCATTTATTTGGTTGTAGACTCCATAAATATTTTTCTTCAGCTGGATTTAAATTTAACCTTGGAGCATTTTCAAAATCAAAGTTCCTTGAAGAGAAAGTGAAATAAATAGTCTCCTCCATAGAAGCTGTTAGTTTGCCACTCTTTACTAAATAAGGTGCAGGAGAATCAGGAGAGGAAATAAGGGAAATGAAATATTGTTAAAAAGCACCCATCAACAGGAATTGTCACAAGAAAATATCTGAGGTGAAAGGCTTCTTTGACAAATAGCAGACTTGGTTTGGTTTTCGTAAATTAAAGGGTTGTAATTTATTTGTCATTAATTGATCAAATAAAAAGAAAGGGAAGGTGGAATGAATTTGTACATTTGGAAATTGGAAAATTGCCAAATTGCTAAAATAAATGGTAGCATATCAAAGGTTAAGGCATTTCCACTTCAGTAATGTACAGGAAAGCAGAGGTCACCCTCCTTAAAGAATTTTAAAAATTTAAACCCTTCTGATGGGAAACTTGCCATGTCATAGCTCAAGCCAAGTGATTTCTGAATTTTACCTGGTATTGTATTACCTTTTTTGACAAAATATTATCATCCAAAGAGAGCTATACACAGTAGATAACAATGTGAAAACAATGAGGTAATAGCAATATATTATGTCATCAAAAATTTCCAGTTTTGTACAGAAATATTCCTAAACCGCAAATCTGCAATTTCCATAGACAGAGATTAGCTACCAGAAAGCCTTCCATGAAGCAGAGTTATATAAGCACTTTATTGAGGTCAGTTTCTTAAGGAAGTGAATGGATCAGACTTTATGACTGCTCATGTCTGTTTTCTTTATGCAGTTGTGAATGGTTAGGCCAATTTCAACAAAGTTTTTCAGAGGACTTTATTCTTAAATTTACTTTCTTCTAGCAAATGTAGCATGAAGTCATCCCCAGGTGGAAGAGAAGTGGCCTTATTGGTGCTTCTGTTGGTGGAAAAAGGTGTGGAGATGGGAACAGCAGTAAGCCATCCAAGCGGTGGTGCACTTCAGAACGTCTTCAGCAGGCAGTGTCTTGAGCTCCTCTTAATTTGCTGGAAAAACAAAGAATGTGCCGTGGAGTTAGGTCAAAGGGAAGAGCTCATGACATTGTGGGAGTAGGTCATAAGGATTTGGCAGACATCTGAGATAGGGAAAATTACAAGAGTATGAAAGGGAACTACTGTCGTGGAAGGAAATGGGAGATACATTAATTCAGCTTCTGCCGAGCAACAAAAATTTTTGTCTCCTTTGTTTATTTGTTCATTCTGCATTACTACTGCTGGTCTCCATTATGATCTCAAACAAATATATTTACCTTTCTATTCCTTGTTTTCTCTTATGTGCAATGATACTAACTTTCCATATTTTGCAGAAGCACACAGTTTTTAAAAAAATAATTTTGTTATTAATCTTCCAAAGATCATGACTCTAGGTGAGTCTAATTAAAATAATAGGGCAGTATGCAAAGATAATTTTTGGCAAGGATGTGTCATGAAAATTTTATACAGAGAGAATTAATTCCTGTAATGTGTTGCTGAACTAGTGAAAAAGAAAGTCTGATGACAAAAGTGTTTTGGAAAGAATCTTGGCAATGGTGGAGAATGGTAAGTCTTTTTAAGAGAGAAAAAATGTACAGTATGAGAGGTTTAAAAATGGAGAAGAGTATGACTGGTACTGGAATGAGTGAATTAATTGCATGGTGTATATCAGACATCAAATGTCGATGTGAAACCTAGAATGTTTCAAGAAGTATGTAAATAGTCACACTGATGAATCATTGGTATTACTTTTTGAAAGGACTGCCTTAGACTTTTGGATGCTTTGACAGTGATTCTTCATTCATCTACTTCTGTTTTGCAAATCACAGGAGTCATGTGTTTCAGACACATGTATTTGCAGACTTTGTGTTGATTATTCTTTGGGAATAAGTCAGGAATATAATATAGGTAGCCAAGTTAGCCTAGGCTACTTCTCTAGTCCATGGGGAGTGATAAGCACTTTCAGAAGGTGATTCAGAGCAATCAGAATCAGCTTCTATCTTCACTGGCTACATTAAATGTTTATACACGAATGGAATAGATATACCCCAGTCAGGATATATCTGGTGGGAGGCAGTCACTGTAGCGTGGTAACTTATTTGTTGATGCACTAGAATATAATGAGAGGAAAAGTGGTACAGCTATCAGACCACTTCTTAATATATCTGTTTTCTCATGGAGAGAGGGTGAAGCTGTTGTGTTGATAAAAAGGATGAAAAGTGTCCCTGTGCCAGAGCCATATGAGAAGAAGCAATCACTCAGGATCTCACTTGTTCTTCAGATGCTGTCAGGGCTTTCCTACTAGCATCTCATGAACAAAGTTTGTTGCGATAGATAGATCTTGTTGAAAGCTGTTAGTTCAACACATTATCTACACAGTATATATTCAGTTGATCAGTCTGTTTCTTCATGAAATCTGTTGTTCTATGATACATTTTTCATTAAGCAGCTTCCCCTGAGTCTAATATTAATTATGTAACAGATTCTAAGGGAGAGTCAAAAAAACCACCTGATATGAATGGGTGCAGCTGAGCATTGACAGGCTGTTAAACATTTGGGATCTTTGTACCAGGATTTCTCAACAGAAGGGTCAAATTCAGATGGACATAGCTCTACCTTTATGGGGCTAAATCTGAAGACACTTCGCTCTACCTGGGAGCATCAAGATGAATCAGAATCCAAAGTCATTTCACCTTGGAGCCTGCTAAATAGGCACTTTCCTCATGCAAATGAACGTTCTTTTCCTAGTAGCATGTCAATGTTATCTGTCTTACAGACAATACTGGATTTTGGTTTTGTTTCTTTCTGACATGTTGAAGTACCAGGAATTAAAATGTTAGTGTTAGCTTTGCTTTGGTATTTGTGTAGTCATTGGATGTGTGACTTGCAAGCACCTAATTAAGACAAATAAACAGTGCCAAGGATCACCACATTTGCTTTATTCATGATTGCTTGCAATATAATGGAGGACAGACAACAAAACTTCAGCAAAGGTCAGTGCACAGAATGGCCAATGGGGAATACAACTATATCCATCCAAATGTCCCCCCTAGCTGGAAGTATTTTGCTGATAAATAACCCTGGGAGAAATGAGGATACACACTGATGAGTCAGAAATTGTCCTTGACAAGCTCAAAGACCCAACTGACTTTAAACATTAGGGAGAGGTGAACCTGTATACAGAGTCAGCATGCACAGAAGAACCTTTTCTTAACAGTATACCACAAATTAATCACCTATTATTAGCAGATGACTCCTAGTCCAAATATATGGCTTCT
Source organism: Ifrita kowaldi (assembly GCA_013398055.1). NCBI lineage: Eukaryota > Metazoa > Chordata > Aves > Passeriformes > Cinclosomatidae > Ifrita > Ifrita kowaldi. The sequence continues at coordinate 342,450 of VZRS01010906.1, read as the reverse complement.
GATTTAAATTAGCCTCTAATATGACAGTATATGTTCCAGTGCCAAACCGAGAGGTCTGACGTAGTGCCTGCCCCATAAACCATGGTAGGTACTGAACTGTAAGCCCCATATGTTCAACAGTGGAGCAGGTATAAACACTTGTAGGCTTTCCACTAGAAGCTGGGAATTTGGGTATGCATAAAAAATCTGTTAATCACAGAAGTGCACGTGAAGGTCTTACTCAGCTATCCCATCTCTGGAATGCATTAATTATGTGAGCATTCAGACAGTCTCCCTGCAATCCTCACCTGGTGTTCTTATGACAGACCACATTGCCCATCAGAGATGATGCAGAGGGAGATGGTGTATGTATGTGTGTGCATGTGTGTGTATGGCTGTGTAGGACACATGTGGAGACCTGACTATCTCTCATTGTCTTACTCAGCAAGGCAAGTGTGACAAAGCAATCCTTAATTCATTCACTAAAAGAATAGAGATGGACTTCATGCACAAAAAGTTTAAAACTAAAAAGTGCTGATGATCAAATCAGGAATGGCCAGCAGTGATACTGGCTTAAGTAATTTGGGCTTCTTTTCTTCAGGAAGTGAATGAGAAAACAATTTCTGTCTCAGCTGGCTGCACTGTCATGTGGAAATAATGCTCAACCAGTAGCAGACAGGTCTGGCTTGAGATCAGCTTTTAGTACTGAGTCCTGCTATCCCATTGCTATTCCCTTAACCTCTACAGCTGTTTGATTATAAAATTTAGTCATGTGCCAATAATATGTTCTCTGAACACCATGGTGTGGAAAATGAATAGTTAAATTTTCAACAAATGTCTGTTGATGGATTATTTTTGCCAGGAGATGAATTGTTTCATTTGGTTCTGCTGTTCTGCTGTGCTCTTAGGCCTCATATCACTTCATCCTATACTGTTTATTTTCACAGCCAGGAATTTGGTTAGTTTAAATACAGATGTCAACTGCAGCCTGTCATTTTACACATGAATAATTTTTGTGACTGATTTTACCTTGTCTGCTAGATAGATACAAGTATCTATCTAGATCGCCCATAGTTCTCCATTTTGGTAGAGGGTTGTGCCTCTCCACTGCAGAGTAGCTGGCTGCTGGCAACCTGTATGTTGGCAATGTGTGTGTTGGAAGAACTCAGGCACTCACTGAGGTTTCCAGGTCTGACATATGCAACAAGGCTGCTGTATTTCAGTTTAACGGCCGTATTAATATTAACCCACTTGGGCACAGCCAGATTCTTGCAAAGAAGCTGTCTCTATGGAAAGAACTTCTAAAAGGGAACCAGATGTTTAATTCTGAATTATTCCAGCACAGAGCTTATTCTCAGTGTTTATGAATAAACAATGTAACAAAGTACACGCCTTTTAAGAGTCAAGCAGCATTGAACATGTTCACTATACTGGAGTCAAAAGTCTGCAGCACATTAACCTAGCATTCTAAACCGCTAATGTAAAGTGCCCCAGAGGTTTATTGAAAAGCCAGTACCAAAGTGATCTTCCTTTTTCTTCAGAACTGCAGCTCTTCGGAGCTCAGACACCTGTTCTCAAATAAACACCTAAACAAGAGCACTCTCAGGGGAAATCTGTGTTTTAGATAGTTAGTGCAAGTACTAGTGGAAATTAACACATGCATTTCTTGACAAATTTTTGAAGAGAAAAGAAATGATACCAGCAAAAGATGTGAATGTTTAATAGCATTTTTGCTTTATTTCATTCCTCTATAAAACATCACAAATAAAGACATCCCAGTTTCAATATTTCTTCTCTGATGAATGACAGCATAGACTTGGGCTCTTCAGGTTGGAAAAAAATGGTATGATTGGGATACAAGAGAATACCATGAAATCAGGAGTACCATAAAGGACAAAAATAGGAAGTGGCTGTGCATTCCCTTCTAGTACATGAATGGAGGTCAAGCAAATGAACCTAGCAAATGGCAGGTGAAGACAAAGTAAAGGCTGTGATTCCTCACACAGCGTGCCACTCAGCAGTGGAGCCCATTCACTCCTAAATATTTTGGATGTTAGTATTCTGCAGAGTTTAAAAACTGGCTAAACTCAGGAAAGTATAATTTGGTTAAGATTACTAATTAGAAAGACAGCCTCAGTTCAGGAATCTTATTTCTGATGTTTTTGATTTTCCAAGGAAAATACATTTGCTCTGTTCTTACTATTTCCTAGGCATCTTCTGCCAGCAACAGACATTGGCCTAAACAGAGGAAAAATATGTCTATTTTTCTGTTCTGGTGGAAAAATTTTCTAGTCTGGTTAAGTGGTGTGCCGTTTTATTGCCATAGTAAGAGACCATGCTTTTTTTACCCTATGTTTGGTTTATACTGAGTGGCTTATTTAATTTAGGTTATTAGTTGTTTGTGGAGTAGACAGAAGAATTTAAATCCCTCTGACTTCCCATTCCAGACTGTACCTCTCAATCCAGATGAGCCGGACACTTCTGGTGTAGCTAATGCAATGCAGTGCACTACAGACTTACCCAAGCTATTTCTAAATATACTTCCAGGTTCCTAATCCACTCACTCACTCACTCACCTAGCTTAGTCATAGACTTCAATACAGTTATAACCTAACAGGAATGCAAAATGAACTCTGCCAAGCACCTCCTTTGCTTTCAGGAGTTTCATGACATTAGTTGATGCTCCTTTCCGCTTTTTCGTGTTCCGTCTTTCCTGTAGGCACATCCTAGCTTCGTATCTGGAGAACACTTGCAACTGCCAGGGAAACTAACAGGTTTCGCCTCTTATCTCTCTTGACTGATTGGGCCACTCTAACATCATTACAATACTTGATTCTAATTGTATGCAAACACTGATAATTGTAATGGATAAGTGCTCTAATCTGAGAGTAATTTACTGTTTATACTATTTGCATGTATGTGGCTTTCAGTACTATCAGAAGGCTAACCAGAAATTGCACAATAGATGTTAATTAACTCCTGAGAACAACTTTTGTAAATTAATACTTCTTATTCCCATGATAGTACAAAAAAAGAAAGACATAACAGGTTTACCTACAGGAAATAAGTTATTCAGAGTTTGGAAAAAGACATGATGCCAAAATATGACGTATTTTGTGCAGAGAATTCACTAGAGACATCTGAAGAGGAACTCTGTGTGATCATGGTGGCATGGAAAGTAAATGAAGTTTGCCTCAATCTGTTGAATAGCTAAGAGACCAAAGAAGTTAGAATGTAGGAGTTAGTCCAGTTGGTGTTGGATGGAGAACCCACACACTAAATAAAATAGAAATAAACCATCACATCATAGATGCCATGCTGGAAAGAGAATATGTGGTGGTTAATATGTGGTTGGCTAGATAGGTCTTTCATTTTCCTGTCACAGGAAAAGGAAAAAATTACTTTCAATTTAATTATTTAAATTGCCTCTTCTTTCTCTGTTTTACTCAGAGCAATTATGAATTTGGGCAAGTCTTTTATCATATGCTAAATGAAGCACACAGAACATTCAGAAATTATGTCACTTGCCTGCTTTTTATTAATAATCGCTGTTTCATTGGAACTGCTCCTTATCTACAGCACAAAAACGCCAAATAAAAGTTTATTTTGATTTATTAAAGAAGCCTTATTAATTTGATTTTAGTTATAATTTTTCATTTAAGTGAACTTTTCATTGCTTTTATTAACAAAATCAGGTGATAAAAATAATTATTAATAGAAATTTTTTAATAATATTACAATATATCTTTATTATACCTTAATCACTCGAAAAAGGTACCTGCAAAAAAAATTAAAACTACAAATGCATTTATGATGAATAACTGTTTTGACTTTTAATAATAACTGAATAACTGTTATGATGAATAACTTACATTGACTCTGCATTTTCATTATGATTTTTTTGTAAGACAAAAATAGCCAACACATGGGATCTTACATCCAAAAAAAGCATGAAGAAAAAAATGTTGAAGAGGATAAGGAAAAGCCCATAAATTAAGACAAAGAGAAAACTTTTCAATTTTTTTTTCCTATTTTCTCTTCATCAGTGAGTTTATAACCTTTTTTTTACAGCTTTTTCTTCTGAAATGTTTAAAAAACTATTATTCATACACAATGTTTCTGATATCAAAGTCTTTTATAATGGAAAGGTCATTTCACGTGATAAAATAGCATATTTGAATAACTTGTTAAAAAATAATTCAAGAACATTTTTAGTTACAGGCAAAACTGTATGGATATGGAGTCCATGAATTCATGCTGACAGGTTGCAATATCTTGGAGTGGGATGGTTATTCAATTCCATAGACCCATTTAGAGTTCATGTATAAATATTATGTGACCTGACACCTAAATCTGTTTCTTTGAGGGAGCTGATTCTTTCAGACAGCCTTCAAACATGCTTAAGAAATTTTGACAACAATGTCAACAGTATAGAGAAATTGAGACATATAATGGCTTATTCAGCACAATAGTAGAAAATCCAGAGGGCAGGGGAGCGGTTTGTGTTATTTATTACAAGTTAATCATGCTTTGAGTATGTGTGCTGGTTCTGGCTGGGGTAGAATTAATTTTTTTCACAGTGGCCAGTATGGGGCTGTGTTCTGGATTTGTGCTGGGCACAGGGTTGATAACCGAGAAATGTTTCTGGTTTAGCTGACCAGGGCTTACACTGGGCCAAGGCCTTTACTGCTTTTTGTACTGACACACTGGAGAGGGAAGTTAGGGGTGCATGGAGGGGTTGGGAGGAGACACAGCTGGGACAGATGACTCCAACTGATCAAAGGAATATTTCAGTCTCTATGACATCATGCTTAGTGTATAAAGGGGGGCAAAGTCCTCGTTTTGCTTTTCTTGTACGGGCAGCTTCTGCTTTCCCTATTAAACTGTTTTCATCTCAACCCAAGAGTTTTCCAGCTTTTACCCTTCTGGTTCTCTCCTTGATCCTTCTGGCACCAGGGGTGAGTGAGTGGCTGTGTGGGACTTGGTTGCTGGTGTGGTAAAACCATGGCAGTATGTATGAGAGCTTGGGTCCTGTGAGGATCTTCAATGCTTTCTGTCTCCTGAAGCTTGGTTTTTCCATGGTGAACAGGAAGCACCTGAACAGGTTTTGGCTATTTTACATTTTGTCAGAAATTAACTTGTAAGTATGTGAAGGTATCAGATCAAAATGAAGATATCTAATGAGTATTCCATTTATAGCCCTAAATTTTTCTTAAACTATTTTTCATATATATATAGGTCCTTTTTTATGGTTCAACAACTAGAATAATTACGTTCATAGCATGTTTTATATAGAGAAATATATTATTTCTTTGTTCTCTACACATTCAGTATCAATTGAAATACTTTTATTTCATCAGGATATTGAAGGACAGTCAAAAATTTGTCCCTGTAACAAAAAAAGGTGATGGGTCTTCTGAGGTCCAGATTCCAGGCTTCCCTTCCTTGTAACTTGTCCATGCTCTTGATCCCTCTTTGCCTGCTTCAATATGATATATCCGAAAAAGTAGTTGGTTTTTTTTTTTTCGAAGTTAAAGAGAAGAAGTGGAAATCTGTTCTACAATGGGCATGGTGCAGGTTTAAAAACAGATTTAGGAAAAAAATTAAAAATACAACGTTGGCACTCTACATGCTGTGATAGGTAGGGATAAAGTATGTTCACTTTCATTAAAGATGTAGGAAGCACAAGACAACCATGTACTCTGAGCTCTAAGTTCATCATGCGCTACACAGTTGAGTCAGAAGAAATATCTTGCACTCTGGGCAACTGTTGAGCAAATATAGCCCAGTATGGGCTTGTTCTCCCAAGCACCATTGTTGAGGAGCTCACGGCCAAGACAGGAGAGGTTCAGGGACAAATATTCTGTACTCATGTGGTGGGAGGCACACCTGACTCTAGTATTGCACCTGACAGGCAGATGTACTTTAAGGACATGACCTGCCATTGGTTTGAGGAGTGGAAATGTTCCAGTTAACTCTAGCAGTGCAAATTCAGGCTTTTAAGTTGAAAGGAAAGACTTTGCCTAAGTTTTCTGCCTGAACTGAAACATTACTGGCTGCCATGGTTTCATTGGTGTCCCTGCAGAGGAGTGAAATACTGATTATTAAATGAATGGTTTACACCTCTGTAAATTTGAGGCAATAGTAATAAGTCAAAGGAAAAATAAACAAAATTCCTACATAAATGCAGTAAAGAAAGAAATTTTTCTATGTTTTTATAATATTCAACAAAATTACAACAATCTTTATGTTCTACACAGTTTTGTTGGAATGGGGAATGTCAGGGGATATTGTAAAAATATTGTTTAGCGTTTGAATTATGTTCTTGTTGTTTGAATCCCACCTGTGTATATTTTTCATTTTAGACTGTTTCTTATGTTTCTTCCTTTTGTTCTCAAAGAGATACAGGAGGGAAATGAAAAGCAACCTACTTTTTATAGGATCAGGGACTTAGCAGCCAGCTCTGGCATTGGGGATGTGTGAAAGACCTGAATGTTAACAGTTAATGACTCAAACTACTGACCATTTAGCGAAACAGCAGGGTGCACACCCATCACCAGAGTGTACAAGCTGGGTGTTGAACAAGATTAAGGAAGAGGCGGAGAACTGGAAAATCCTGGGAGGTGGGATAGTGCTTTTTATTGTGCCCAAAGTCCTTACACAAGTGGCTCAGCTGTGAAAACTCCCCTCTGGGGAAGTACCAGGACGTCCCCTGTCAATCCTAGGACAACCTGAAGGTATTTGTCCTTTTTGATGGGCCATAATTGACTCAACCATGCTGATGTAAGAGGCAACTGTAACGTCTTAGAAGGTGTCATAAAACATCAAAGACTCTTCACTTGGTAAGAACAAAAATACAATTAGAAAGTCTAGTGGAATCTCAGTCCTGTGTCATGTAGGTAACATGGGATTAAAAGGGGAGAGGGAGTGAGGAGAGAAATTACACTAATGTATCAAATCTGATATTGATGTGTTTGCTTTTGGAATCTAAAACCTGACCTAAATACAGAAAATACTGCATTGCAGTTTCTGGTACATCAAGATTACTGCCATATACTAAAACCCACTCCATTTCTAGCTTCCAGTCACGTAGCACCACAGGTGAGTCTCACATAACTTTAGTCTTATGAAAGCTACTGAGATCTGCTCTTAGCAGCAAGTGAAGAGAGACTTGTTCCTCTCATGGGTGATTCATCCCACCCCTCAGATTTTTATTTTAGATTAGGTGAACTCATCAGCAGTTACCAGTTTCTTTCATTTGCTACAGACTTATCATTGACTGCCTTAGACTGGACACCTGACAAACCAGAGATAAAGTGAGACAAATCACATTTAGTGTCTTTTGGGTCATACAGTTCCATATTTACTCTGAGCTTTAGCTTTTCTTCTACATAGTCACATCTTCACTGTGACCTATTGGGAAATCAGAAATACAGCCTCAGAGCTTGCTCAGTTTATTTTATAGATTTATTCTCATAGAGTCTAAAGTAACAGAAATATATAATACAGATGGATTTTGTTTCCATTCCTCTACAAATTAAGGCAGCTCCAGATGCAGAAGTTAGTCCAGTTGCAGGAATCTTAAATAACGGGATTTAATTTCTTTATGTTGGTTCTACTCGACATTCCTGAAAGAGCAGTTGTGCCAGTGGGTTTCACAAAGGTGAAACTACTGAAGTGATGTCTGACTTAACAGAAAGACATTTAATGCAGCCTCCTGTTTTCAAAAATATCTGAAAATATGCCACAGTGTTGACTGTCAGAATGCAATAGTTGCAGTGAAACACCTCACATGTTGTTTTAGAAGCTGGTTAAATTTAAACGTGCATATAATTTCTTGGCACTTCAGAATTCATTGCTACAGCAAGAAAAATAGTGGGGATATATACTAACTCAACCATAGCCCTTAGTGCTAGAATGGCAGCTGTGAGGTGATTATCCTTGCCTCTAGGCAGGATCAGCTGTTGCAACGTATCTTTTGACATGTTTTCAAACCTCTCCTTTAAAAGTTCTAAAAATTCTGTGGGGTCTCCAAATTTCCCACTTATTAACTATTTTTGCAACCAGACAGTGGTATCTAACATTTAACCAAAATCCTGAAGTATTTCTATTTTTTCTCTTTGAGAGTTGGAGCATAGGCAGAGAATCTAAGCCCATTTTCATTTCTGCAGTGAGAGGAATGTGCGTATTTTCTTCTTTTTGTCCTCACACATCAGAATTTTAGTCAGCAACCAGAATCCCATTTCTGGAAGTAATACACCATGCAGATCAAAAGAGATGGAGCCTACTCTGCAGGAAAAAAATATTATTAGATATGAATATTTGTTCCACATAGAGAATTCCTAGTATTGTTATATGTGGTTATGCTTTTTTGCAACACAAAGGCAGAATTATTAAACCCAGGGCTGTGGTTTGCAAGAAAACATAGTGGTTAAAAAGACTGAGTTGGTTTCTATTCTGTCATGAGTGACTTGGAGATGCATGCAGTGGAACAAATGTTTCATAGAATCTTGTGGAAGGCTGAGACAGGAGCCATGGGAAGGGAAGAAGTTTTGGTGGTGTGATATCAGGCTCTGCACTTCTCTTCCTGAGTTTAGATAGAAGGTATTTGTCTCATGGATAGTAGTGATTATTTTTATTTTCTTTGACAAATAAAGAACAGAATCATTATATAATATTTGTTCCAATATAAAATAAATTAAACATCTGAAGAGCTCTTTGAGCACATTAAAAGAGCAGAAAAGAAAAAAATTAATTAATTTTGGTAAGGAGTTGGTTTTCTGTCAGGCACAATGATGAGATCTGGGACCTTCTGCTTTCCTTTCTTGCACCAGTGAGTACAATAGAAATTATTTCCCATTGAAATTGAGTAAAGGGATAGAACTCGTTACACTTTTTGTGTAATCCCACGTATTTCTAAGCTTTTAAATTAGATGAGTTTAGCAGTTACTGTTTTGCTGTTGTCGGTTTTGGGATTAAGGCAAGTATTTACACAATGATATACGCTGGACTCCTAATAGTTCAAGACAAGATGATTTTTTAACTAAACTGTCAGTATGATAGTATATGATTACTAATATATTATTATGATTATGATTATGATTATGTTATTGAGATATGTGCCAAGCCCCACGCTAATATGTAGCAAATGATGGTTACCAATAACAACAATTAACAGAGGAACCAGACTAGAGGAGTTCAGGAGCACCCTGCCTGGGTGCCTTGTTTGGCATGAGCTGGGACCTGACAGATTCGTGAAGCAAGTAATTCCCAGTCTTCACACACATGACGAAGCTCATCTCCAGAAATACTTTTGAGACCATTTCTGATGAGTGAGGTAATTACGTGCCTGCAAGGTGACAGCAGCTCCATCCCCAGGAAGAGCCAAGCTTTCCAACACGTCACAGATGCAAGCCTCCATTGTCTAGTATCCAGTGCGGGATCATCAGTTTTCCAAAGAGCACTGGGATCACGCACTGATCCCAGAGTTGTCACAGAGGCAATTTTTATTTCCCAGAGTAACTAGCAGTCAAAATTCAGGGTGATGTTTGTCCATCAGTAGAGGATGATACAGACAGCTCGGTGTATTTGGGTGCTTGCCAGAAAACAGAGAAGGAAGGAAGAGAATGTTAATTTTTTAGAGGGTCAGCAGCTTCAGCTGCAGAGCTTGCAGATTTATGCTGTCTAGGCCAATTGATTTGATCAGGGATTGACATCCATCAAAGCTATTACCAAAAAAAAAATTAAATAAAAGCAGAGAAATCCTGCTTGTGGTTTGCGAGGGAAATTGATTGAATTGCCTATTCTGAACATTAGCACTGTACATCCAAAGATAGCTCTTCAGAAATATTTGCCAAAGTGAATGCTACTGTCCCAGGGAAAAACAGAAATTTCTTGAGAGCAGGAAAATCTATGTAGAAGTGACCTTATGGTTTCTTGGTTTCCATTACCTCCACATCACCCAGAGCCTCATTGTGCCTTGACTTTGCTCTCATCTGCTTTCACTGCTCTCCTGCTTCTCATTTCTTCCTGGGGTGAACATCTGCTTGCAGATCTGGTCTCTCCTCTCAAAGAGAGGGAGAGGGAAGCAGTGGAAGAAGGTCTTTCTCAGGAAGGAGAGATTCCACCAGGACATTTGCACTCATGATTGTGTCCTTAATCTCTCACTGTTACGTGCATGATCTTCCACTCAATAGTTTTTTTTCGGAGCATTTTTTCATAAGTTTAAAATTGGTATTATAAAACAGTGACTAGTTTGGATATTTTGGAAAGCTTTCTATTAAACCAAAGTCTGTTTTCAAACTTTTAAATAATTTCAGTTGGTTAATTTTAATATAGAAACCTTAATTTTAATTTACAAATACATGCACATTTAATATAATCTAAGTTGTTGTCCTAGCTTCGAGCTAGGACAACAAAACTAGTTGTTTCAGTGCTACAAAACTGAAAGATTTACAACTTTTCCAATTTTTCGTCTCCTGGAGAACAACATTGATGGGGTTTGTCTGAATCTGTATCTCCTGAAGGTTTTCATGATAGGAAAAATCTGATTTTCATAATCAAATACAATAATAATTGGCATAGATTCATCAGTGAACTACAGTGAAGTGATTTATTCAGAACTCTGCCTCATGTGAGCCTTCATAGTTGGCAAAATCAAATTTCAAGAGTCACATAAAACAGTAAATTAACATAGCTTCATCAACATTAGTGGGAGAACAGTAACATAAACCTTACTAAAATGGCTGTAGTTGTGTTTGTGGAAAGAACAGACGGTAGCATTGGAGACTGAAACCTCTTATAAATACAGACAGCATAGGGAAAAGAGAGTGCTTAATCTACAAAACTTTTTTTAGTTTGTCTGAAACAGATTTTAAAGAGTTGCACTATATTCCAGCTTGAGTTATTTGAGTCGGTATAAAAGGCCACAGGTTAAAATATAAGGGCCTATTTCAGCTTTACATTCCATGAACTTACAAGTGTATGCTGAGGGAGTGTGCTTAGGTCTTTGGATGTGCACAACTGTAGGAGTACAGGTGCCTTGCTGCATCCACATACACGAAGACATTTCTTCTCATCAGTCTCTGTATGCTTTCTTTGCAATGATTGTGAAAGTGATGATATCTAGCTAGGGTGTGGCTCCACTAAATGCATTTTTCAAGTGATACCTGTTTGAGCCATCAGCAGGGAAGAAGTCATACACCGTGTGAAAAGCATTCATTGCTGGCATCTCAGAAGACAGCACCTCTGTTGTGTACTTCTGGGTTTAATTATTGTTTGCTATTTTTTAAAAACAACCTATTGCTATTTTTTAAAGTGTGCAAAATTATTGGAAAAGGTCTTCCTTTGATCTTATTAAAAGTATCAAACAATTTAATTTGAATAATTTTCTTTCACTTAAAAGTTTTGGTTAAGAGATTTATCCGACCAAAATAAAAGAAGGGTCTGATCTAAAAATGGAAACCAGAATTTTCTTAGACTGATAGTTCCATTACAAGCCTAAAGTCCTCAGCTCCATCCTACAACTAAGTTCTTTGCATCTTAGCTGATGATATCATTTATACAGAATAGCAGTATTAGAGAAAAAGTGTTAGAGAATGATTTTAACACTCTAACATATGCATTTATCTAAATAAAAGCAGAGAATTATACATTTTTGGAAGCAAAATAATGACAATGATTGCATGTGATAAAAGACCCCTTCATAGCAGAGGTCTCAATATGAAGGGTGATAGCTGTCAAATGGGATCATACCCAAACTCGTTAACTGTTCTATTTCTGCGATTTTTTTAGAGAATTTGTCAACTAAATTGCAGAAATCCTTTTCATTGTAGACTGCCAATCACTCCCATCCATGACACAGCTACCCACAAACAGATAAATCTGTAAAATAGGCCTGTGAATATGCGAGTTGGTGTCCCATACCTGGATTTATTTTGAAGTATTCTTGCCCTTGATTACATGGACTTGTAATTTTCACTAATTGTAATCCACTGAAACTGTAGGACATCAACAACATTGCTATCAGATGAAAATGCTAAACGATTTTTTCCTTAAATCATTAACTTTTGGGCAAATTAGAGGCATGCTGCTGGTTTTATTTTCTGGAAGCTGAAGCACCCAGATGTTTCATTTTGGTGACATTTAGCATTTAATAACCCCACTGTTACTGGTACTAATTTTCTAAATGCCTTTTCTGCTTTTGTTTTGAAAAAAAATACATGACAAAAGGCTTTAGCTCTTCTACTGTTAGGGGAAGATTCCAAAATGATCAGCTAAATGATCAATTAGTTTAAAAAAAAGTGAATTCGGGGTTGGATCCAAATGTCCCTATAGTCTATAGGATTTCATTAACTTCTATTACATCTGGCCAGAGATGATAAATCAGTTGGCAAGGCATTAATGGGAAAAACCCTCCTGACAATAAACTAAAAGGGAGGATGATTTGCATGATTTAAACACTAAGGGTCTTAAAATCTTAGAAAAATGGGTTTTTTAGTTAGTTTTAATCTTCTATTTTTTTTCATTTTTTGTGAATTTAAAAGAACTCTTAATGTTATTTGACTCACCCCTCCAGCTTCCTTTTTCTAGTTTACTAATTTGATCTATCAAAGAACATGTTGCCATTCCAGTTGAAATGTAGATATACCAGTATACCTATGTACACACTTATATGTGTAAGAGAGCAGAACACTGTATTGACTTTCACACTCGAAAATTCAAGTCATCAAGCAGCAGTGATTTATTCAGATTTTCTTAAAGCAGACTTAGACACGCTCACATCGAGGCAAAGGAGACAAGATGAGCTCAGCTGTTTTGGGAAAGGCTGGCCATATCACTTTGGCAGGAAGATGCAATAGTTAGAGAGGCGCATGGAAGGTTCTCATCAAGTTGTCTTCACGTTGCCTTTTCTGCACTGAAACACTACTTCTAAGCCCTAATTTAACAGCGTTGTACTCAAGACTTCTCCTTTGCATTGTTTCTTTTCTGAAGGGAAAAAACCCACAGGAGGTGGGTTGCGCAATAAACGTGCGTTTCTATCTTTGTCATTCAGCTGGAAAGTGGGTCTGCAGTATTAATGTTAGCAGCTTTATTTCCCGTTTCTTTGGCAGGCTCAAAAGCAAGAAGACCTTCACTTTGTAAATACCCCTCTTTAGAATAAAAAAGCAGGTGAATTAAATGTTTCTGTTAGTCTTTACCAGAATTAAAATTTTCAGTTTGGTGACTCAGTTTCAAAAAATTTGCTTTTTCTATCAGGAGGAGCTTAACATTGGATATATGGGAGAAAAAATTAATTTCTGAGCAAAATTTAACACAGAAAAAGAGAAAACTTTAGATTTATGAAAGCAAATCTCACACTTAACAGGAAGAAACTTCTTATTACCTCTGCTGCTACCCAAATTCAGCGGTTTGCTGTTTCAGCCACCAACCATACTCTCTAATACAATTTTATTGGTGTCTGAGACAAACCTCAAAGGATTAGGACATGGGCATGGTTATTACCATTAGGTATTCTGAGAGAAAATTAATAGAACATTACAGGTAAAATCAGATCTGGGAAGGAGTTTGCCTGTTGGCAGAATATTGTTTAGAATCATAGAATGATAGAATGGTTTGGGTTGAAGGGACCTTAAAGTTAATCTCATTCCCACCCTCCTGCCATGGGCAGGGACACGTTCCACTAGAGCAGGTATCTCAAAGCCCTGTCCAACCTGGCCTTGAACACTTCTGGGGATGGGGAGTCCACAACCTCTCTGGGTAACCTATTCCAGAGCCTCACCACCCTCAGAGTAAAAACTTTCTCTCTAATATCTAAACTAAACCCAACCTCCTTCAGCTTAAAGCCATTCCCCCTTGTTCTGTCACTACATGCCATTGTGGAAAGTCCCTCTTTAGCTGTCTTGCAGGCCCCCTTTAAGTACTGGAAGACTGTTATTAAGTATCCCCGAAGCCTTCTCTTCTCCAGGCTGAACTGCCCCATCTCTCTCAACCTACTTTCATAGGAGATGTGCTCCAGCCTGGTGGGCAACTTGATGTCACCCCTCTGGACTTGCTCCAGCATGTCAACATCTTTCTTGAGCTGGGGTTCCCAGTCCTGAACGCAGTAGTCCAGGTGGGGTCTCACCAGAGCAGAGTAGAGGGAGAGAATCACCTCCCTTGATGTGCTGGCCACGCTGCTTTTGATGCAGCCCAGGATACAGATGGCTTTCTTCACTGCTAGCACACACTGCTGAGTCATGTCAAGCTTTTCACCTACCGGCAACCCCAAGTCCTTCTCCCCAGGGCTAGTCTTTTTCCATTCTCTGCCCAACCCAAACTTGTTTTTGGGACTGCCCCAAACCAGGTGCAGGACCTCGCACTTGGCATTGTTGAACTTCATGAGGATGACCTGGGCCCACCTCTCAAGCCTGACAAGGTCCCTCTGGGTGTTATTCCTTCCCTCCAGTGTGTTGACTGCATCGCACACCTGGGTGTCATCAGTAAATTCACTGAGGGTGCACTGGAACCCACTGCCCATGTCACAAACAAAGATGTTAAAAAGCACCAGTCCCAATACCGACCCCTGAGGAACACCACTTGGCACTGCTTTCCATTTGGACATTGCACCACTGACTTCAACACTTTGAGCATGATCATCCAGCCAATTCTTTATCCATCCAGTGGCCCATTCGTCAGATTCACGTCTCTCCATTTTAGAGATATAGATGTCATACGGGACAGTGCCTTTGTACAAGTCCAGGGAGATGATGCCTGTTGTCCTTCCCTCATCCACCACTGCTGTAATCCTACGGTAGGAGGCCAAGAAATTTGTCAGGCATGATTCGACTTTAGTGGTGCCATGTTGGCTGTCACCAATCACCTCATTATTTTCCATGTGCCTCAGCATAGTTTCCAGGAGGAGCTGCTCCATGATCTTGCCAGACTCTGAGGTGAGACTGACTGCCCTGTCATTCCCTGGTTCTTCCTTATCTCCCTTTTCAAAAATGGGTATTATGTTTCCCGTTTTCCAGTCAGTGGGAACGCCACCAGATTGCCATGACTTCTCAAATATGTTGGACAGTGGCATAGCCATTTCCTCGGCCAGTTCTTTCAGGACCCATGGCTGTATCTTGTCAGGTCCCATAGACTTGTGCACCTTCAGGTTCCTTAAACGGTTTTGAACTCGGTCTTTTCCTGCAGTGGGTGGAGAAAAAAAATGGGATGACTTAGGTTTTTCTTAACACAGAACAAGAGCCAAGCCAAAGGGAACACACGGCTCACGATTTGAGCAAGAACATATTTTTCCCTTTGAGAATAATCAATTCATCCAAAGAAAAACGCTCAAAATTGTAAACAAATTTTATCTAATGAGTATTGGTAAAAGAGTTGCGTAACAAAAGTGATATTTGGAAAGTGCATTTTTTGCAAAACTTTTCCAAAGGAAGCATTACTGAATAAATTGAATTGCTAAGCTTTTGGACCAGGCAAAATAAAATGTATTCTAAAAATTTAACTCATTTCTATCATAATAAAAGACAACATTGGAAACTGAAGGAAAGTCTTGAGAAGTATTTACTACATTAACTAACCCAGTCCTTGAGATCTGAGGACTTCAGAACAAATGGTTGTGTGGTGTATGTATCACAAAAAATGTGCGTGCACAGAAATCCATAAACCAAGAGAAAACCCAAAATGTTATTTCATTGTTTAATTGAATGGCTAAGAATTCAGCATTGAGATGTACACTCTGTTTTGCCCACAGGTGAATAATATGACTTCTTAAGTTTTTGGCTAATTTAGAATTTCTGGAGAACTTCACTCAGGATAAATGGATGGTATGCAAGCTATAGATCTAGTGACATTTTCAGGTGTATAAATAATACATGCTTCATATTTTCAATTGCCTTTGTATTTCTTCCTTCTGGAGAACTAAAAGGTGGCAGAAATATCACCTCTTTAAGATGAATCTTTAGCAAATTCTTTTATGTATGGTTCCTGCCTAGGAATTCTCACAAGGCATTTTATATTAACTCTTATTTTGACAATTACCAGCTCTTCACACCTTCACTTTCATCGTTACTACTCATGTGATACTTTTAACTTTTTCTTGGCTTCCAAAATCTTCAATGCCTAGAAAGAAGTGCTGCCAACGGTATGTAACTGAGGGCAGTCAGACACTGACTGTCATTAGTTCAAAGCAGCTTAAATGACCAGTGTTCTCCCTAAGCGGATAAGTCTCTGATTTCTTACTATACTGAGTGGTGGAAGAAAAGTATTAAAATAGGAAAGGGAAAACTGTTTCAGCTGCTCTCCTGAGTGCCTATGTCCTAGCAGATAAAGACATCTCTCTACAACTGTTTTTACTGAACTTCTCTTACGTTGTCTCAGAGTTTTTGTCATAGAGAATTTGGCATCTAAACAAGAATACATTAAGCAGTAAGTGGCTGTGTATAAAAAAAAACATAGCAGTGTGGTTCTAGAGTTGGGGATTAGTGGGATAAATCTTTGTGGCAATGTACAATTTACGTATATTCTGTCTTGTGTTCTGAGTGGTGATCCCAAGTGTGGGACAAATAGCATTTAGCTGATTTTTAGTAGGAGATGTGTAAGATCTGTGAAGCAACCAGCTGTGGTGGGTCAGCCTTGGCTAACAGCTGCTCACTCCTGCCCTCGGGGAGGGCAAATAGGAAGAACAAGAATGAGAAAGCTCACAGGCTGTGCTAAAGACTGGCAGATTGGTTACTAATTACCATTGTGTACAAGGAAGACTCAGGGAAAATAAGCTCGCAAAAATATATGATTTCATGATTTGGATAGTGGGAAACAGAAAGGCAAACATTAAATCAACATCTTTCCTCCCCCTTTCTCAAGCTTAATGTCATTCCTTCACACCAGTCCCCATCAGTAATGATTGGCCCCCAGTGGTTCCTCTTCACTGCTCTGTCCTTCTCAGACTTTTAGGCTGCTCCTGCATGGGTGCTCCACAGGCTGTAGAAAAAATCTCTGCCCTGGTGTAGAGCAGCTCCTCTTCATCCTCATCTTCTGACCTTGGTGCTCCATCTGCTGCTTTTCACTCTTTTTGTTCTGTCCTCCTCTCTCTCTGTGGCATTTTCAAACCTTCCTTACAGATGCTTTCCTTGAGGCACCACGATCTCATGGCTGCGGGGCCCAGCTTTGCCCTGAGGTGGGTGCCTTGTAGCCATCTGGAACCAGCCATGTCCAGCCCAGGGCTGCTCCTCACAGAGGTCACCCTGCAGCCCCCACCAGTGCCTGGGCACCTGCACGCTGTTAATCACTAAAGGAGCTTCTTACAAAGACTTTCTCAGCACCCTCTCATGAACTGGTGCAATAAGAATGAGCCATTGAGAAAAGCTCCAACTCACCGGAAGGTTTTAAAATGGACCGAATTGAACTCCAGCTGTGACATGGGTAGAAGTGTGAAACTGAACAGGGACTGAAGGCTGGGGATGGGGTCTGAGGGCTGCACCAGACAGAGCAGACAGCTCTAGGGCAGGCAGCAGTGTAAAACTTATCTCACTGGGCTTGCTGGAAATTGACTACTCCTGTTGACTTCAGCATGAGGATTTTAGCACCTCAGCGAAAAGTGTGCAGCCAAACTGCAGAGTGACACACCTCACACGTAGGATGGCTCACCAAACTCTGCAGGGCAAAGGACTCTTGAACCCCAGTGCAGAGCTGAGCAGCTGCAGTTGTACCCCTTTCAGGCTGTAGTCTGTTTCCCATACCAGCTCATCTGCCTCAACCATTGCTGATACAAGCAAGCCATAGTTCCTGAGGAGTGTGGGAGTGGGGAATCTCACCCTTTTTTGAAGTCTCATTTTCTTGATGGCCATTTTCCTAACTGTCTGAACCATATACTTGTCACTGGAGATCACAGCTTTCTCTGTACTGGTTGTGCAGTTACATTATAAATAAGCCCTTTGATGAACATAAGTGATTTAGTATAGAAGTCCTGCCTTGAATGACTGCAGCACCATTTAGCTTTCTGTATGTCGGAGTGTAACCAATAAAGCGTGTAAAAAAACTAGCTAAGTATTGCTAAAAGCCCATTAGGAGTAAATACAATGCGGAATGGGCAATTTTTCCAGCCTAATTGCATCTTTATAATCAGAAGATTTCTAAAGCTTGAATACATAAAACCTTTTCCTGCACTTTTGAATTCACAGAACAGCATATCAGAGCCACTGAAACAGGGTTTATATTTTTTATTTTCCAAAATGTATAACAATCAGCATATATTTTTGCAATATTTCAGGCTAATTTGAGTAAAACCATGCAAACCAGGAATTTTTTTAAAGTTTCCAGGTGAATTTAAAGAGAAAAAACACTTGCATCTCTGAGAGTGAACCTGTTTCTCCTGTTTTTCCAGGCAGTGACATAGATTAGGAAACAAAATTAAATGATTGATTTTATATCATTTAAGCAATTTTATTAATTGTTTATATTTCCAAAGCTTTCAGGTATCTACTTGTAACATTGAGAAAATGAGACCTGGAACAAATCCTTGTCATCTCCCATCTCAGATAGGAAGAAAGTATTAAAGCTAACTATAATGAAAAAAAAGATATTTTCCCAAAAGAAGCTGGAAAAAAATAAAGGCTTATAGTATATAAATTTTTTGTCCTGATTATTTGCATTAGATAAAATCTTGAATTAACTGATTTTGCAGAAAGTTAAAATATCATTTTTAAGACAGCTTTCACAGTAAAAATCTAGGGCAATAACATCCATAATAATATATACAAAATCACAAATTGGGAAGGAAAAAGTTACTGGAAATATAAAAAGAGACATGGAAAAAAATTGACGATCATCATTTTACCATTAAAAGTTCTCTGTTGGTAGTGCTATCTCTGGAGCAGATTTCACAGGGGTCTGTGGGAGCATTCGCCATGAACACTCATATCTGTAGTGTAATTCTACATGGGAAGAGCTACTTCCAGAGCAGGACCTGTTCCTACCTCTTTCTGGTCACTGCTGCCTAAACTGCTTGTTGCAATGTCAGTTTTTGCAGCATGGGACCTGTGCAATATCAGAGCACATTAAGACCAAGGATCCAGTTCACATAAGGCCATGACCAGTAATCAGAGTACCAACTGGACCCAACAGTGTAACAGCAGAGCTTTTTGAATTGCGCTAATCTGTCAAAGAATCAGTTTTCCAAAACTACACAAGTCAATTATTTGATGAGAAGTAAGAATGAATGGGGAAGGACAGCGTATGAGGGAGGAGGCGAACGCTGTCTTGATCTAAACTAAAAATAAAAAAATGATATTTAGTTTTTGGTGTGCTCAGACTCTACAAGTAGTCACATTGTACAGAGAGCATCATGTTGCTTCAGCAGGAAACTACACAACTAAGGTCACTGCTGTATATTTCCCAGATTAAATGCAAAAATATAGTAAGGAAATGCAAACAAATAGCAGCTTGCAAAAATGCATGATTATTTACATTGCCAGACATAGTCTGCTGAGATGCCAATCTTCAGTCATGTACCTTTACATGGATCAAATGCCATCTTGTCTCTTTCTTGGGGCAACAAATCTCTTTTTCTACATAAATGCACAAAAAGAAGGTTGAGGACAAGCACATCTACTTTCAGTTCTACTGTGAGTTATTTACAGTAGTGTGTTGTGAGGAAGTCTTTATTTCATCTGGTAAAATGAGATACCTGGATTATTTCATGTGTTTATGTTT
>VZRS01010906.1:283038-322725 GCA_013398055.1 Ifrita kowaldi | reverse complement strand
TCTTTGTTTGGGCTTGGTTTTGGTTTTTTGTTGTTGTTCACTGGTCTAAGATAGCATCAAATTCACGCAATTATTTACTGGAAATTTGGGTTGCTTTAGTTTCGTGCATGGCATCTCACATCCTAGTTTTTCATCTGGCTTATGCTAATAGCAACTTGTTGGCTGGTATATTATCCATTTACAAGGTTTTTGCTGCAAGACAATCTGATTTAGCCATAGAATAAAAGTGGAAGCATTATAATTATTTCATTAGTTTCTTCAGACTTTCATGTCGGTAAAACAGTGATTTTCCTGACCTTTGCCATGTGGTTTCACTTTCTCTTCTCACTTTGGGTCTTAGGAAGAGAAGAGCTTGTATTTCACCAACAGGCAGGGCAAAGAGTCCATGCTTTTACAGCTTCAGATTAAATAGAAATATTCATCATTAACATGACTTGTGGAGTCAACTTACTGATAGTGTATTGAGCTGCTCCGAGTGAGTGTGAGCTTCAGGCTACACTGGTCAATGAGACATAAAAATAGCACCGGTCACAGAGCACATTTTCATGACTTAGTGAGGCTTTTTCCTGTCAGCAATTTGATTGAACGTTGAGAAGAAATGGTTTAGGATTGCAGCTAGTCTTGCAATCTTGCTGATATAAGAGCTACATCCAACCTTTCACTCCTTAGATAAGATTAAATGGAAAACAGACTCACTTCAATGCTGAGCATGTAGGTAAAGAAAAACAAGAGCAAAAGAGGCATGAAAACACACGCACATGCTCACACACGCAGTCACATCAATGCTTTGTTAGCATTGCAGCCTTTCCATGAGAAACTGGGCATGAGAAACTTTTACATTTCTGTCTTTGTTAAACACAGTTCATTACTGCTTGTTCTGCCGCTGCCCCATGGAAACTTTTTCCGGGTACATGTGTGCAAGTGGATCACGTTCTTGCAATGACAAGTACCACTGCATCTACTGTGGACCTCAGCAGAAAAGATAAAGTGCAAAATGTCAGTGATCACAGGACTCAGTCTCTCTACTGCCCCGGTTTCCTTGTCTTTCTCTTGGAAGTCTTTGAGTGAGTCTTTTCTTCCTTGTTTGGAGGGGGATTAATAGGAAATTGCAGCCCAAATCCATTAGGTCCATTTAGGAAGACACATTGAAAGTAGCGGACAGGAGCTAGGAAAACAAGGAAGAGATGATTAATGTTTATGGCTTCCAAACTGGAGCCATGAATCTATTCCATGTTCTTTCAGAAAACATCTGTATGATTTCATTCCCATTAAGTGAGTTATAACAGCACAAATCTCTAGTGTGATCACAAGCCAGGTTTCACATATCAACAGGATTTTAGCTAAAAAGCTCAATGAGAGATCTTGTAGCACAAGATGAGAAATTATTGGCAATTTCACATTTAAATACATCATTCTTCTCAGTGTTATAGTCC
Source organism: Ifrita kowaldi (assembly GCA_013398055.1). NCBI lineage: Eukaryota > Metazoa > Chordata > Aves > Passeriformes > Cinclosomatidae > Ifrita > Ifrita kowaldi. Next base: position 321,292 of record VZRS01010906.1, on the reverse strand, counting down.
TACTTCTCCCAGAATACTTGCATTTTGGGATAGCTGAATGTAAGCCCCCCCAGAATTCACACGTATATTTTCTGTTTTTCATACTTCACAGTGACTTTCAGATACATTGAAGAGTTCCAGAAGGACTCATATCTAGTTCATATATAACTTATATCTATTTTATTAGACTTCAGATGAATTATCTTTTATTGTGAATAAAGGGATCATAAATGACTGCACCTATTTTCTAACCTTTCACAATCTTGGATGTTTTCTCCCTTTTAATTTTTGAGTACTATCTATGTAATCATACTTTCCATTATATTTTAAAATCTTTCAAGAACACATACTTCAGAACAGATGGAATTGATCTAATTTGCTTCAAAAGATTAGTTTTGCACTGTGAGATTAACATTGATAAGATTTTAAAAGACAGCTATTAGCCCGTTATGTGTTTTGGAAAAAGATTGGAGGAATGTTGGCATTTGAAACGTAAGTTTTCATGCATCTGATTTTCTGATGACTTTTGCTTTCCCCTGCTGTTCATCCCATATTGAAAAAAAAAAAAAAAAAATTAGCTGTTCCCTGCAACAATGCTAAACTGAGATGGACTCCAGGGTTCCCTGCATTATAAACTGGGGTTCAGGCTTTATTTATTGACTTCCAGGTCCCATTAAAAACCAGGTCCCATGGTGGAAAACAGAGCAGTGTGTCAAAAATGCTGGTATATTCAGTCCAGTTATATTATCCTCTGTGGTTTTCTTGCCTGACTCATCCAAAGGTTAGATCTTTTTTATCTAAAAGCACACTTGAAAAAAAATTGGAAATTAGATCCTTCTGGATCTAATGACTTACTGCTTTTTCACTAAGTCTAAGCATGGAAATGGTTTTTTTCCGCAAATTCTCAGTGTTTCTATGTTTCTCTGTGAGGTGAATCTCATATTTCTTTAGAAAACAGAGATAAAGCAACTCCCCTGATTAGAATTCACAGGCCAGATGTGTCAGACCAAGGTTCTCCTGTGGGGCTTGACAAGACATGGGCTGGGTGAATGTGCTATGTCCTCCACCACTAACCTTTCTGCGTACACACTTGGGCAGAAACAGAAAATTTCTGAAATATAATTTCAACAAACAGACTTATTCCATTCTTGAACTAAGGTAACTTTCATGAGTAAAATTTACTAAAAGCAATATATTGCCACAGAAGCTACTATGATTAAAATCAGTATTCTCCTACCAAAATACTTAGTCAGAGATTTTTCAATCAGATCTCTTAAAAACACCCCACAAACACAAAATCCCCTGAAATTTAATCACAGTGGATGCAAGATTGACTAAGAGAAATTCCTTAAAGGAAGAAAAATGCCAATTAAAAATTCATTTTTACTGTTAAAAGGAAACTATTTCTGTGTATTTCTTTTATGGACACAAAAATGAAAATAAAAAAGTCAATTACACTCTTCTTCATGAAAAGGCAAGTAGGGCACCATGCACTTTCTAGCTCCAATAAATACCAATAAATATTTTACTTATGGGTAAAAAAAATATTACCCCTTGTATTTTACATGCTATCAGAACGCAAAAATATAGCTCTTTTTCTTCAGATGCATTTTCAAAGTTCTGTAAAAGACCAATTTACACAGCTACATACTTGCAAGTATTTTAAACATGGTTATGTTATTTATGTATTGCAATTATAGCATCCCTGACACCACAGTGTTTTCCAGAGGTGTTACCTGATCATCATTCTAAAACCACTAGTAGAACTAGCTGCTGCAACAATTTTATTTGAAAACCTGATGTATAGTCTATTGATAAAAGCCACTAAATTCATGAAGGGGAAGGGAAAGGGCAAACTTTCAGATTTTTGCAACTCAGCCAGCAGCTACAAAACAATTATGTGGGCCATAATTCTAAATTGGAAAAAAAAAAGCATAGAAATTAATTATTTTGAAAATATTATCTAGGAATTATGTTTATTTGGTATGTGCAATGCTGAATATCACTTCATAATTGTTTATTTGGAATGTTAATGCTTTGTTGTGTTATTTTTATCTGCAGTATTTGTGAAGTGAGCCCTGTTTTTTGGCTAATATGTACTCGTATTGATTGCAGTATGTTGAAGTGATATTCAAATGTTTGTATAGCCTGTTATTTATCATCTGTCTTTAGAAAACATCAGAAAAATGTTGGCTAAAGAAGAACTTCAGGAGAAATAGGGATGGTAGTAACGATTTTGGTAAATTTTCATGCTAATTGTTTTCATAGAAGACTAACATAATTTGTTTCCAATTTGTGAAACTTTCAGTGTTGAAATTAGCTGCAGGCCATATTTCTTTTTTTTTTTTTGGCATAGATCCCTCAAATACCTGCAAAAGGTATATATAAAAAAAAAGAACCCCCAAAACTCCCCCAAAACCTCACCCAAAACCAGGATGTTTTGTTTATTTCTCTGCCTGAAGAGTAGATGTAAGACAGGATAAACAGTGCAAATGGGACAGGAATAAGAACATGGGACTAGAAAAGGCAGGATGTGTAAAACAGGTTTTAAGGTAAGCAGGAAAAAACAATCATGCTTCTTCCAGGATGTGCTGGTTTTGGCTTGGGTAGATTCTGTTTTCTCCGTAGTGGGCAATATGGCACTGTGTTTTGGATTTGTTCTGGAAACAATGTTGATAGTTCAGGAATGGTTTAGTTCCCGCTGAGCAGGACTTACACAATCAAGGCCTTTCTGCCTTTCACCCCATCCCACCAGCGAGGGGGCTGGGTGTGCACAAGGAGCAGGGAAGGGACACAGCTGGGACAGCTGACCTCAGCTGACCACAGGGATATTCCATAATATATGGCATCCTGCTCAGCATGTACACCTGGGGGAAGAAGGAAGGGGAGGACATTTGGAGTGATGGCATTTGTTTTCCCAAGCAATGGTTATGCATGGTAGAGGCCTGTTTTCTTGCAGGTGGTTGAATGCCTGCCTGTCCATGGAAAGGAGTGAATCAATTCCTTGCTTTGCTTTGCTAGAGCATGTGGCTTTTTGTTTTATTATTAAACTGTTTTTATCTCAACCCACAAGCTTTGAAAAACACTTCTGTGAATATTTTGAAAATCTACAGATATGGAAAAAAAATTGTATTAATAATTTTCAACTGGATTTTCCTTGGAATTAATCTGAAATGTTTGACTCTGGAAGTTCTCCATTTTCTTCAAATGTTTTTTTTGAGGGTTAGACAAACTAAAGTACAATGCTTAATGAATTTATCCTAATACTAAGGCAATGTTTATACCTGATTTAAAACTTAAGCAGATTCACTTAGTAAAAGATTGAACTATTTTGATATATTGTAGAGTATATGTGATCTAGTGGCTACAGTTGTAAGAGTACAAGGTTTGATAAACAAAGTGTTATGCCTCCAAATGTAGGTAGAGAAAGAGGTAATTTTCAGGTATTGGAAATAGTTAAACTATTAAAAAAAGTCTTTTTCACATACTATCTTTGTAGGTTGTGCCTTATTAATTCTCCCAGTGCAAAACTACTCACTTATAAAAGAAAATTTCATTATCATCATCATCATCATTCAGAGATGGAATGGATCTCTTTTATTTTAGCTAATTAAGCAATCAGAGCTTTGAAGCAGACATATTGCAAGTTTCCACATTTTCTGGAAAGTATCTCATATTTCTTTTTTTTATGGCTGATGAATTTCATACTTTTTATAAACTGAATTTTCTGTCTCTAGCATATTCTAACTTGTTAAGTAAAACAAAGTCAGCTGCCCATATAGCAAGTCTATGGAGGATGAAATCGCTTCAATATTATACTTTTGGCTTCTTTACAATTTCTGTTCCATGTTACCCTCCTCAGGCTGCTTTATCTAGCAAACCTCAGCTGCAAAACATGCAGATAAGAAATTCATTCAGAAAATACCAACATCTTTGCAATTGTGTCTGCAACAACGTTATGATACAAACCATAGTCAAGAGAACAATTTGAATTTTGGCATGCAAATAAGGATCCAAATACATCCCACACTGCCTTTGCAATTCCCACATTCAATATGAATGCAGAATGTGTCTTTTAAGCTGAAGAGGGTTCTCACTTTGAAAGTATTGTCTCATATCTTCAGAACAAATGTTACCAAAAAGAAAAAAGGAGGAACAGTAGGAGAAAAACGTGGTTTAACAGTAGACATCTTAAATAGACATTATCAGTTTAAGCAGGAAAAAAAATCCTTATATCTGGTCTGTAATTTGTTTAGTACATAGTTTATTAGAATTCATATAATTACTTAAATTCCCCTTATCAGTGCTACTGAGGAAACAAAAAAGTCAGTGCTGGAAAAGTATCATAGAGTTTTTTTGACATATTAGAACTGGTGCTCTTATATAAGGGCGTCTGGTACCTAAGATGAATTAATTTCTAAAAGGCTGGAGGAAGGAATATTTGCTTCTTTCTTTTTCACTTTGGGAAAGGAACAGGAACTTTTTCACCTCAAAAAAAAAAAAAAAAAAAGAGAGAGAGAAAGAGAGAGAGAGAATTCCTTCAAGTAGTTTTTTGCCAGGATGGAAATCAGTCAAAGAGAGAACAGCAGCCAAGATGAGCTCCAGAAAGAAAAGAAACCTGCTGGATTTGTTTAGGAAATTTGTAGTGGAAATGCTAAGTACATTCTGCAGTTCCTCAATCAAGTATATAAATATTCCATGGAGCTTATTTGTGCTCTTGATCTCTCAGTGACATGCATGTCACATAGAGGCCTAGTTTCAAGAAATGTGAGGAATATTGTAAGAGCACTGTCCTGGTGTTTTCAATTCTTTAGCAGAAAGGAGGAAAGCAGCCTATAATAAAATTTATTAATCCAAAAGAGTATAAAGGTGTTCCTGTTTATGTGTTACAATGATTAATGTCTCCTTTCTATAAGGCTCAGATAGCTGTTTTTAATGAAAGTCACCAAATAAAATATTCATTAAAAAGAAAACTCTTTTAGCAATAACAATTTGGTTATTAAGGGAAAATTACAGAGAATGTGTGACAATTGTTTTCTAGTTTGAATTCAATTTCTTCACTTAGAGCCTGTCCTAATAGAATTAAACAATTCGAAAACCACAAAAATTCAGGCAATCATAGCATTAGAAACTACTATTTGATAAGCAATTAGAAATAAAAGAAAAACTGCACTCATTTACTTGTGACTGCTTCTCAGGAATGCATGTGAAGTGCAAACAAATTTCAGCAATCAAAACTGAACCAAACAACAGCAAAAATTTGCTCCAGCGAGGTGGTAGCCGAAGATATTTTTGCTTACTAAAGGGTCAGGAATAGAAGCAAGTACTTCCCCACCTTGCTCTCCTTTTCCTGTCGGTCAATTTTGGCCCTGTTACGTAATATTTCAGTAAAATTACAGTACGACAAAGTGACCAGACAAAGCATAGGGCAGATGGGGAAGGGAAATCGTGTGGAATCCTTTATAAACATCACAAGTTTTTGTCTTCACACTTTCTAAAAAGAAGAATATAAGTCTTTGTGCTTAGTGGCACTGTGCAACTGACATTTAATTACATCTTATTTCTTCAATAGAAAAGTTGAATGCTGAAGGCCTCTGCAGGAGACAAAATATGGTTTTCTTAAGTTCACAACATGGCCCATAGATACCTGCTATTCAAAACAATATGTTTGGGTCAAAAATTGAATTATTTTATTCATTTTTTGACAAATTCTTTTCAACTCCTTTCTTTTTGATCATGCTGTACAGTCATACTACTGCCATTCTCAGAAATTACAATGCTTAATGGGAAGAAGGACAGGAAAAACAAGAGGAGAAAACATGTATATGTCCATTACAAATAAACAAGAAATACCACTACCACTTTAAGTCAATTCTATATATCTAAAAACATCCTCTTAAAATGACATTTTTCTATCATTGTATAGACAATGCATAGACAGGGGAAAAAAAGCAATTATCCCATGAGGACACTTCTTCTGCTTCTTATTTTGTATCTTGAATAGCAAAAGAAAATGAAGACTGTTTGGAAAGTAGCTCTCAAAGCTACTTTCAAAGTGTCTGTGATGCAATGCAATTAATTGCATATCTTTGTAAAGACCATCCAAGTTTTCATATCTGTTTTATCAAGGAGTATGTCAGATAATAAGTTATTTAATGAAAAAGGACTGAAGATGCTTGAGTAGCAGAGTTAAATGCTAGCAATAACATTGTTATTATAGCCATGAGAATTCAGATTCTCATTAGCAACTCTTTTTCAGGCATTGTGAGACTTCTCCATCAAGGTCTGGAAAAAGTAAAATAGATTTCTTTTATATGAGTAAATATGCCTTTTCTTATAAATAATGCTCAAGAGTGAAAAAAAACACCCAGAAGGTTGCTTCATTTCTTATAAGTGCCTGTGGTCCCAATTTGCCCCCAAAATTTGCTAAATACAAGAAAGAGATCAGCCTTTATCAGTGTTTCAATGTGGAAAAAAAATAGTATCAGTACAAAGTCAGTAGTATGTCTCTAACTTGCATAACACTTTCCTAGTATAAAACATGATGTAAAAGTATCAAATCAATAGCACTAGAAGGGCACTCTCATTATATTTAATGTCATTAGAGGGGAAAATATCACCACAGTAAAAAATGATTAACGTTTAAATAAAAGGATATTAAAGTTTAACAGAACTGGTTAAAAACAGTTATGAGCTGTCACTCGTCAAAGTCAATGCTCTTTTTGAAACAACAACAAAGCACAATGAATGAGATCTTTATTCTAAGAAAACCAATTCTTCAATAGAAGGTGAAATTTATTATTTTTGTCTTTTAGCTTGAATGTGATAGATTACATCTGACAACAATTTAAGGTATCAAAAAATTCTGTATTATGTTAACTATCTCTTGCATTGTCTAGTAAGAAGGCTAAATGGATAAATAAGCTGTATATTTATGGACTATTGTTACATTCCATTTTATGGTCACTGCACACAAACCACGTAATTCTCCCATAAATGTGTGAATATCCCCAAAGTGACATTCCCCCAAAAGTCATTAAAAGAATTCTTTTTGTTAGTAAAACCATGCAAGATGTAGCAGTGCAACACATATGTGGTAATGCAGACACTTCCAACAAAGCATAGCAATAATCAGAGCACACAGGATTTACAATTTTGCTAGCATTGAGTTTTCAAAGGAGTCCAGTACTGGCATGATTTGTTTTATTACTGAAACATAGGAGCAAATGGATGAATCATTCAAGAAATTATACATAAGAGGGATCAAAAGTTATTGGATATTTTCACAGTGCAGTAGTAATCACGTGAGACTTCAGTGGTATTTGGTGGCAGCAAAATTGAATTGGATTTTCTTGCTGCTGTTTAATAAACGCTGATGTTGTCATGGTAGGATACATTGTGTGCTGGTCATGAAATTTAGGCATGTTGACATGACATAGTCTCTGTCAACCTATTCCTATGTCCAGTACGTTCAACTAATGTAATTTCAACATATCGCATGAAAATAGTTTCTAAATAACTTTCATTCATTTTAAGGTTGGTTTAAACTTTACATACAAACACATTTATGTACGCAAAAAAGGATAAAACCAAAGAAGAAGGAATAAACAATCAGGGATCTTATTATGTTAATAAGAATGGATACCAAGTAACTGGAAGTTAATATGATATATTTACTCAGCTATAAAGGCATGGGATAGAGAAAGGAGGGGAGAAGAGGACAGGAGAAGAGAGGGGAGAGGAGGGAAATGGTGAATGATAAGCAGTTAAGTAGCTAATGAAAGTGAAGCTGATGTTTGAATGATACAAGTGATTTCTTCATTTCAGTTACCGTTCTAATCAAAATCGTTATTAAATAAAGGTTTGGGGGATTTTTGGACTTTGTGTAGCATTATGTGCACACGCTTGTGTTTCTCAACGAGAGCCTTTCTTCTGGGAAAAGCAGCACTTCTTTTAAGACAATAAAAACTCAGTAAAGAGACAGTGTTGAACTGTCTGATAAACTTGAACTGCTAGCACACCCTGATAGACCCAAATTCACCCTGCTTTGGAGGCACTACCTTCTGGATTTAGGTCTAGCCACGTGACATAAAGCTAAGAGGCAATTCAGATTCTGAAGGGATGAGTAACCCATCGGGGAAGTTCCTCTCTGATTTGCCATGGAGCAAATATACTCTTTTCTAAGTGCTTGAGATCAGAAAAGATCAGATCTGTGCCTGTGTGCTACTTAAAATAAAAAATGGATCTAAGTTAAAATGTCTTCTTCACCCTGAATTTGCACAGCTCTGGGAATAAGTAAAGATAGAAAGAAACTACAGCAACTCAATAGGCTGTCTTCTTAAAATAGTTCACAATATCTGCTGCCACTGATTAAAAAATTGTATCACATAATTATGATTTTTCCACTGGATTTCACTATACTGATGATAGCCTGGAAACATGAACTCACTCCAATATCAGGATGCCTGCTCTTAGCTGATAATTTTTAAAAAATAAAACCTATGTTGATGAAAAAATATGACAGCAATTGCTTTCCTAAAGTTGAAGAAGAATTTGAAGAAATGGCCACTTGTCTGAAACAAAGATAAATAATCTCTGACTCAGAAAACGGCTGAAGAATTACATTTTGTATATAACTTTACTTCCACAAAATGTGTCATGGAAATACATAATATGTACTTTTTTGTCTTTTCTTGCAGTGTGATTTAAGATATGCCAGTCAAACTAAAGGGCAAAATGTACATAATAATGTTCATTAAGACACTAGACATTTCTATTTTGTTTGTGGCAAAATCGTTCAGAGACTTATCCTAAGGAAGTTTTTCTGGGAAGAGAGCCCTACTCCAGCAGTTTTCCTTGTTTCAAAACCAGGGATGTAGGATATAAAAAATTCTGTGCTTGCACAGTAATGCACCTTATGTATGTATAAACCTTAAGCTTTATGGAACCTCTTTGACAGATTGTTTTCGACATCAAAGTCTTCTAAAACAATGTTTTGGCTCTGACCTTGTATTTTAAACTGGGATTTTCATGGTTGATTGGCAAGGACTCATTCTGCTTATTGATCTTCAGGATTTATCTCTTACAGACTTTAAATAAGAGTCTATCAATGGGATCTGTAAGGCATGTTTATGGTTGTGGCACAGCTCAGGTTTGCACAATAATCAAAGGTTCTCAATAGTTAATAACATTCAAGTGTTATTAACATATAGATGATATTTGATTGTTACAAGGAAACTAAACTGAATCATACCTTCTTTTATCACTGTGTTGATAGCTGTGAAAACTTATGATTGTTTTCTGGGGAGATGGCCTTTAAACTGAGTACAAATAACCCTTGTCATAATGCAAAGATGATTGAGATTCAATCTCAGTAATTCCCAATTGTAAACACACCTAGACAATAAATAAACTCAAGATAAGGAAATGAAATCCCAAAATATAGCTAAAGGTAAAAAAGATTAATTTAAAGCTAGGGGTAGATGTGGAGGACTGTCCTGTAGAAGAAACAACATGAACCCAAAGTGCTTCTAGATTCTCACTGTGAAGTTTTTTTTTGTTTCAAAAGATAAAACTTAACCCTTTGGGCATTTAAATAGGATCTCTGGAATTCATAATTTAAATTACAATGTCACTATTCTGAGAGGTTATTTATAAACTCATCATTAACATAAAACCTTATGTTTTGTTCTCCTTTTTGGTGTGTCTTTACGGATTTTGAGTTTCAGAATTTATTACAATCTATTAGAAGTTCTCCAGTGACATTTAATCAGTTTCAGGACAGGTCATATAGTTTTCATTTTACCTGGTTACCAAAATATGGCTGAAATTTCTGCCTTAGATATCTTTTCTACATAGAAATGATCAGCAAGATTAATTCAAGTTTAATTAAAAGGAGATTAATTAGTCCATATAAAAATGTTGTGTAGATGCACATTCAGAATTAAAGCAGCCTCAGTGAAAATTTCACAACATGTTAAATTAAATTAAATCAAGGTCACCTTAGTTCTTAATAAATGACCACTCTGGCATTTAGCATGGCCTAACTGTGCTGTTTAAACATATATATCTTCTAAATGGGCAGTATTCCTCCATGTCTTCATTTAGACAAGCCTGATGAGATTTAGTCTCCAAGTATTTGTTTAAAGGTCAACTTCAGAATAATGGAATGACTAACAACAAGTTGCTGGAAGGCCTGCATATATCGGCTTGGTCCTCACAATTTTGACCAACATGAGATGTTGAGACATTCCTGTACATCCATGGAATGGAGGCTGTTCTACATGGACTCTCCTGCAAGCAGCCTTAGTGCACAGTCCTTCCTGCTCTCATGATGAGTTCTTGTACAGGAGTGCGATGAATGCCCCAGAAAATCTTAATGAGAATATCCTGCATAGACACTGGTCTTGTAAATGAATGAGAACAGATCTTTTACAAGAAATTCTGAAACTTCTCAGAGTGTCAGTTCCTTCTAATTATTTTCTAGTCAATGGCAGACTTTCTTATGTGCAGAAAACAACAATTAGTGATTAATATTAGTGATTAATTTCTGAATTCTGGTGAGAAAATTCTAGTCAGTATAAGTTTATGCGGCTGAAATTTTAGAAGAAACTGCTCAGAGAATACCAGAACCATCATACATCTGAGACACGCAGACTGAGTGGCAAGGAGAGTAGAGAATATGGTATCTGCAGTTCATCACCTGTCTTTAGGTGAGAGCTACCTGCACTGCAGTGATAAGTTCTTGCCTTCTCTTTTGACTATTGTGAAATACTTTTAAAGTCATTCAATGCTTCTATATTATAAAACACTACCAATGTTTGTGCTTAATGAAGCTGAAAAAACTTGATACTTCAGAACAATGAAAAAGATCATATTTTACTCCAAATTCTTCAAATGCTCCAGAACCAAGAAAAAAATTAAGTGCTCTCACTCTCTTTCAATATTACTGTATGTGGGAAAAATCTCACACATTGTACTGCTGACAAATTTATGTTCCCTTAACACTGATGAAACCTCCTTCGTGGTCTCTCAAATGGCTGTCATATCAAACCTCACATTAAATAGAACTTTCTGCTTTTGCAGATGTGGAAATCATCTTTACTTTGGAAAATATATTGCTAGACAGAGAGTGCAAAGCACTAAAACAACCTCACAGTGATAAACCAATCCCCATGAGCTTATAAGATATGTAATGAATTCACCCCATGCAGTTGTTGAGGTTTCCATGTGGTGATTACTATGTACCATTGAATATATATTGATAGTATGATGAAATGATTGCTCTTTATGCTAGAAAATGTTTGAGGAACTGTATTGTGTTTGAGAATCTTTACCATTGCAGAAGTAGATGAAAAATCTAGCTGAAATGTGGTTTTCCTTCCATAAAAGTTTTTTCATAGTATGTTCATATAAGCAGTGTTCCAACTCTGCTTAATGTTAATTTCAGTTTTCACAGAAATAAAAGTTCTTTAACTAAGCAGTAAGTATAACAGTTCCCATGTCAAAGAAAGTTCCAGACCTCTAATAATATATGAGGGTAGATGCACGAATTATGTAAGTCTATTTATGAGACATCTATTTACAAGGAAATTGTCATGACTGGTTTGGTTTCACTTGACCATGAGAATAATCCCCATTTTTCTCTAATTTAAAAAAAAAATACATATGAGAATAGTATCAGTTTCATTAATTCTCACTTTTCATGCTCTTGCAACACAGCCTTTCTTTATTTCTGCCACATTTGCACGTCTGTGGACAGTAAAAACATCAAGCCCTTCAACTAACTTTATTATAAATGCAATATACATTGGTTCCAGAGTTTTCATCCAAGAGGGCAGTTGCAATGTAATTAGAATAAATATAATCAACTTTTGATCCATTTAGATTTTCTTTCTCTGAAACAAACTAGAACTTGTATAACTGTACAGCTGTTCATATAAAGAGTATGGTAGATTATCCTCACTAGAGAGTTGAATTTGTACACTCTTTAAATTTCATTCCAACAGTCAAAAAAACTGCTTCTGTGTGCTTCCAAAAACATTTGTTATAAGATAGAAATAAAAATGGAGTTCCCAAGTATTCCCTTTTTTTTTTTTTTTTTNTTTTTTTTTTTCTGTTGGTAAATTTCAGTCTCAGTACAGGTGTCAACTTTGACATTTAGGAACAGAAAAAGAAGGGGAAAGCATTCTAATTAATTGCTTGTAGATCTACAAGAGAGTGAAATTTAGTGTCTACTGCACATAGCATCATTATTTATGGAAGTTACAGTACTGCTTAAAATTCTGTTCAAATGTGGAGCATTCTAAAATTGCAGCTATATACAGCTTTTAAAATTGCCTTTCTTCTTTATCTGATTGCTTTTTAATATCAGGGAAAGGTTGAGGGGGTCTGAGCAAAATCTAAGAACATGGGTATCTATTCAGCTTTTGAAGGCTGCAAGAAGATTTACTATTTAAAGTTTTAGGTTAGCTAAGAATGTGTAAATCCTTTTCTACTTCCATTTATCAGAAAAAAAAATATTAGTATTCAGTGCACTGGGGAAAAAGCACTGGCTTCATCTGTGAACAGATCAGGGAACAGTTATCAAGTTCCAGTTCAATTATACATGACCTAGGACTTCGTCTAAACGTTTAAATTCTCAATTTGAGCAAATACCTAAAACCAACATCCATAAAAGAGTAACTTTGATGTTCTTCAAAGAACATCTTACCACCTTTCATCCATTGTCTGAAAACTAACTACTCCTTTCAGTGGACAAAGAATATTTTGAAAACACTGACATAGTAAATTCAGTTTGCAAAGTCAGTTATGAAGAACTGGTTTTGCACAGAGCTGCTTATGATCTGAGAAATATCCAGTCAGGAATAATTGCTCAGTGATAGCATACATATAAATTAAACAATCATAATAATTACTTTAAGTGAATGCCACAGAAATACAGTTTTTGAATGATGTAAACTTTGTAGGAGGGTGGTGGGCAGGAGAAAAGCCAGAGAGAGAAAATTTTTAGTACATTCTTGTTTTACACTAAATTTGGGGTTTTGATGCATAAGAGAATTCCTTTCTCTCATGGAAAAATCTTTGGTTTAATGTATTGGTTATATATTATGATTAGCACTTCCTGATCTATAAAAATTCTGTATTAATAAAATAACAATAAATTTTTGACAGCATAGATTCTAGCTTCTGTGTCTCTCAGTTAACATCATAATCAAGAGGAATTAAATTCTATATCTGACTCCATATCTGTGTCCCTGATTTAAGAAAATAAGATCAAAAAAAGCCAAGCTATACTTTTATGTAAATATAGTTGCCCTTATAAAACAAAGTGAGCCATATGTGCAAAGACTTTCGTGTAATACATGTGGTAATATTCATGTTTGATCTTAACACTTCATTTGTATTTTCTCTTCCTTGATAACAGATTGTTCTGCATTTGTTTTATACCTAGGTATCTTTTTTATTATTCTATGATTTAATGTTTCTACATATGGACAAATACATATTTCTAAATAAATAGATACAAATAACTGCACGTATATTAGACATTTTATATCATGTATATAGGACTCTAAATCATTCTACTTACAGTAAAGAGGTGAAAAAATCATGTGCAACAAAATAGTCTGGATGATTAGAAGTGAAATACTTTCCTCAGTAGGTTAAGACTACGAAGTTGTATTAGAAGGAACCATATTCACATGTAGTTCATATATTCTGTGTAAACCAGTTAGACCTCAAGTGAGAATAAAGACTTTGATCTTGTCTGTCATGAAATAGTGAAGTTCCACTGAAATCATAGCTATTAATTTACACTAGTCAAGAATCTGGAATATATATTTCCTTTTTCTGTAATCTAGTAAAAACATGATTATGCAATGGAGGGAGATTGTTCTCTTGAGGTGCCCTATCTTTTTTTGCCATTTTTGCTGGAGTGGAGTTGGGGCAGACTGTGATAGGAGACAATATTTATTAATGTGAGAGAAAACACATTGAACATGTTCCTCCCTATGTGACTTTGTTACAGAAAAGATTTTCTATGAGGAGAATATGTTTGTTTTAAATACTGCACTTCCAAATTAATTACAGACCTCTTGTTTTATAAAGTAATCAGATGAATATATGTTTAAAAATTTAGGAAGGTGCTAAAGCAATACCATTTCAGCAATTCATTCTTCACAGGAACAAGATTTATGGATTTGATTTACCTGGCTTGTCTCACATCTTGTCCTATAGACTTGAGTTAGAAATGTGAAAATATTGTGTGATCTGCCTTACAAGAAAAACCCCCAAAACCAAACCAAACAAAACCAAATAACAAACCACAACTTTGCTGAATCCTTTACAATAAAGGAAAATCATGTATGTACCTGATGTCAGGTTTTGATGTCGTGGATCTTCTTTTACTGGTGGAACAGATTAAAAAAACATAGATAACAAATTAATCTACAGTTTCAGGTCAAAATACTGAAAGAAATGTCAATAAGAAATATGTTTGTTTCTTGGAATCCTCTCTCAGATGGGAATGTCTATAAACCAGATTTTTTTTAAGCCTGACTCTACTAGTTAATCATTTAAACAGATAAATTTTCTCTCCAGATGACCATATAAGCAAACTACTTCTAGATAGTAGTTTAGCAAATTTTCACGAGTGCCACTTTTATCCTTTGAGGTTCAGGATTTCAATATACAAATTTTATATGCAAGTCACTGCATTTAACCAATGTAGAGAGGATATTTATGTCTTCGAACACTTAATAAAATACTGTAATTTATTGCTATTAATTATCTTTAGAGGTATAGCAGAAATCATTTGTCATTTTGAATATTGCTGTGAGGAAACAATCAAGGCAGTGCTGTGTCCAAGAGGTTAGCCAGAATATGGGTGATCATGAAGTCTGTCTTGTGTAGAAAAAAAAATCCTTCTTGTTATCACTGTAGATATTTTACAGCATGAAGCTGGTGACCTAAGGCATCAGACAAGCTATGGAGATGAACTTTGCACTGCCTCGGTAGGGAGCACAAGAGCAGGCTGAGTGGGGACTGCAGATGCTCGGCTCTAGTGCTGGGGGCTGGGCAGGTCAGGGCTGTGCTGCTGTGCCAGCCAGGGAGGGTCACAGGCAGGGCAGCGCTGCAGCCAGATTGGACGCGCTGATCTGATCCTTGATGCTCATACGCAAAGGAGGCACCAGACATTCAATTACTGGGGATTTATGTACAATTTCATCGTTTTGGCTTACTTGCATGTATGTAGAAAGACTAACAAAGCTCCTCTTTCCAATCCCATAAAAGCCCCCAAACACGAATTATTTGCATTCTTATTGCTGTTTGCAGAGATTTTCACTCCTTTATTACCTTTAGTTTTTTCATCTTTCAGCTGTTTCTTCTCAGTTGTTTTTCCTACAAAGAAAAAGTAGCACAGTTGAAGTTTGGTAAGCTGTCTGCTGAATAGATATTACCTAGAATTTTCAAGTAAAATTCTTTGAGAATTAACACGTATATTTTGGGGGTTGCTTCAAATAACAATACATGAAAACTGTCAATCTCATGATATTTTCATTGTGATCTTCTACATATATATGAACACAAGGAGTAAATTCCTACCTTCTTTTTCCTTAGTTGTCTTTGGTTTTTTTGTGGCTAAAAAGATTTGCAAAGAAATAACATTAAGTGGCAGGCATCAGAAATACAGTGCTTTTACAATAAGTACATTGAGCAAAGATTGTCTCCCTTGTCATTTCCCTGGAAGAATTATTGTGGTAAATGTGTCTCATGGCATGTTTACAATGTCCGTAATATTGCAACAGCGTCTGCTACCCTTGGTGGCAGTAGCAGTTGTGGGCGTTGTGTAGAGTTGTTGGAAATTGTTTGAATATTGCCAGTTGCAGAGTAGTTTGGAAAATCCTGGTAAACACTTTAGGCACTTAAATCCTGATAAAAACCCTAGGCACTTAAATTCTAACTACTTCCAGATTTATCTATTTATTTGGGGCCAAAACACACTAGGGAAGGCCATTGCCTATTGCTTGCTTCTTACTCTCTTTCCCAGAGTGATCTCAAACATCTGAAAGAAATAAACAAATGAAAAATCCCAGGATATGGAGCAAGATGGACCTTTAGAACTGCCAAATGTGACCATTCAGAAGTCCTGTAGTGATAGATTCTGATTTATTTCGGTTTTTTTCCTAATCTACATTCATTTAGGTCATGTGCTGTTTTCTTTTCACATCCTTTTTTCCCCAGCTGCAAATGCATTTGGTCTGTGACTCCATTCAGCAAGGCAGATTGAAATTAAGCAAAGTGTGTAGCTTCAGGCATCTGAACCCATTTCAGTATTCCCTGGTGACTACAGCAGACAAATAGCTGGCTGCCTTCAAATGGTTCATTTGCACTTTGCATCGTCCAACCAGTTGTAATAGTGCTTTCTGGCAAGTGTGTTACCTGATTTACACCAGCGGTCTCAGTGAGGATCACCTGTATCTAGCTCACCAAAACATGCTGCAGAAGGTGAACAGTGAGAATCACATAATCAGCTGATCAGAAGGAGGGCCTGTGGCAGAGACCTGCATAGCTGCAATGCTGTCAGTTCACCCATGCTGCTTTACATTATCACTGCTCCTTGCTGATGAGCAACATGCATTAATCAACACTGTTCATTAGTTCTTTCCATAAGGCATACTAGAAAAATGTAGTATTTACCTGCTGTTGGGATTTCAGCTGTTGGCTCTCCAGGAAAATAGCCAGTAATGAAGAGGAAGGGGGCGGGGAAGGGAAGAAAAAGAAGAGTTTCAGTACCATGTTTTTTCAGGGCAAGCAACCATTTAAATAGATCTTCTCTTTCATCTGCAGCTTTTCTGCAGGATAGTAATTTACAAACAAATATGCCTTAACAATGGGCATGTACATAGAATTTCACACTGAAAGCTAAGAGTCTCACTCTTTGAAGTGCTATAATCCAGCATGCAACGATTCCTGCAAATGCAAACACTGAGCCAATCAAAGCTTTCCAGCAAGCAAATATTTAAACAGACTTGTTTTTAAGCATGCCTTCATGGTTATAGCTGACTATGCTATTTCCCAAAAAATGTATTCATTTTAATTGTTACCTCTCTTTTCTTATCATCCACACATCCCAACCAACGACTGACACTGGCCTTGAATAGCTGCATTGACCCAAGTGTTTCTCCCACATTAGTTCGCCTTGCCTTTTAAGAGCAAAATCTCTTGAGAAATTTTGACTACATCTTTGCACATCACCTAGCACAAGAGAAGTGTACATTCCTGAGCTATTATAATACCCAAAATAATTGATGAAAATTGGTCAATCTATTGGATAGAAATTCTCCGGTGTAAACCATCATCACTCTTTTTAAATCAAAGAAATAAATTAAATTGTCATTTTGAATCCAAGAATTTTTTACCCATCACTACTTCATTAGTCCCAGTTTTATGTAAGAACACAATTTGAAAGAAAAATAACGACCTCACTACCCAAGAAAAACCTCTTTTCCTAGAACTTAGAGCAGGACAAAAAAGGAATAAGACCACGAAGCATTTCAGGGTATTCCTTTGATTGAGTTATCTCTGTACTTTCTTCCTGCTGAGTTTTGTCTTCAGATGA
The DNA here is from genome assembly GCA_013398055.1 of Ifrita kowaldi. NCBI lineage: Eukaryota > Metazoa > Chordata > Aves > Passeriformes > Cinclosomatidae > Ifrita > Ifrita kowaldi. Next base: position 303,690 of record VZRS01010906.1, on the reverse strand, counting down.
ACATGAGCTCACACAAAGGTGAAAATGTTTCAGTCAATGTTTTTTCAACAGGAAGACTGAGCAATTAAACATCATTTTCCCTAACACATCCCAGGAAACTTTCACTCAAGTCTTGGCCCATAAGGAGACCTGTAAATGTCAGTGCTCAATGCTTAGGCACCCTGGCCATTCAGCAAAGGCCAGTTTTGCTGCTATTAAATGCTAACATGCTAAAGACCTTTAATATTTACCTTTTTGCCTATAATCTTGCTCATAGCTTCTGGAAGCTGATACATTACTGCACCGTGACCCATGGAATAATTAATATGTTTTTTCATTTTCAGAAGAAAAAAACCAAGATTTTTTCTGAGGTACTGAATCTAGGACAGGGATTCATGCTCTCACTTGTTAATTGAGGGAGTGTCTCTCTGAGGGATCTGGATGGGCCCAGATAGGCATGCACCCTAATTTAGGATTTATTGATTTCCTTAGACAGTCAGGTATGGGAAGATTCTTGACCTGGAGGGCAGTTGGTTTGACCCTCTGTTTTCTGAAATGTAAGGGCCATTTCCTCTTCTCAATGCATCAACAAACTTCCACTTATTCTGAGAACATTGGGAAACATATTACCCCTAACATGGGGCTTTCATTATAGAACTAAATGGGAATATAGTTTGCCAATTCTTAGGGTATTTTTAAAATATCAGCCCACATGTTCTTCTTCTTGACTGCAAACTGTACTTTGGTATTCCTGCACATGTAAGGTATGCCACCAGCTTTGTTTTCTGTTCAAGGTAATGTCTCACAATTTGGGAGTCTTTAGTCAGTATGCAAGGAGTAAATTCTGTACCATTACACATTCAAGTTTGATGTACGGGCAGTCAAAGATCTTCTTGTACACTAAAACAGAAATAGTGAATAATAAGATGATTTGCTAATTGCTTTTAAAATTGAGCGAGTGGCTGTGTGGTGGCCTGCCAGGTTAGATCATGACAGCAAGTTACCACTATAAAATTGTATGTGTTGTTAATTTGGGTAGTTTTCAAACTCAGCCTTGTCTTTCTTTTTATACCTGCATTACCTAATGGCCCAATCTCTTTACTGACTTAAACCCCATTTGCTTTTACTGTAAGAGTGAGCAAGATACAATGTGTGAATGAATTCAGCCCAGGATAAATATATTAAGTTATTTTACATTCCTACTGGACCTGAACTCCAAAATCAGTGGGTATTTTGTGCCCATTACTACATCTCATACTGAATTACACACAAGCTATATTCGTGTTATGGTAAGTACACTGTACACCTGGCTAAGAAATATATGAAGCAAAGCTATATAGACCTCTGTAAATAAAGAAGGCAGTGATCCAGCTAAGTGTTCTCCTTTAAGTGGAGAAAATAAATTTAAAATAGATAGCTTTGGTGTTTAAAATCTTAAGCTAGACCTATTCAAGGATGGTTTGCTCAAAATGGGCTGTGTATAGAGAATTACTCTAAAATGACTATAGGTCTGCTTGTTACTGTTTTTCCTTCTTTTCCTTTTATTTTTTTTCCTTTTTCTAAAGGCATTGTTAACATTTATAATCATTTCAAGCAGCAGAATATAAGCTCAAGAATGAGGTACAGACATGCCTCTGCAAAGGTCAAGGGAAAATATCCTGAACATTCCTTATATTCACAATATACCAGCTATACAATATAGCTCTTGATCAAAAAGCATTGCAGACAGTGACTTTCGGTTGAAGTGATTAAATCATAAGGTATTAGTCATTTAAATCTGTGATGGTCCTCTGAGAGTAGTGAGTGCCATCACTGGGTCTCTCAGATAAATCAGTGCAGAAGACACTAAATGTCAGTGAACAGATCCAGTGAAAACAAGACTGAAAAAAACTGAATAATAGAACCAAATAGAGCAAAATTTTCTTAAAATATTAGCAAAAATGGAAATCAGCCCATGAATAGCTTCACAGGAAGTAATAATTTTACAATGAAAACTTGAAAACGGAACACTGCAGTTCGGGGCTGCAGGAGATCCTTCAGTGTAGGCACATTTCAGATGCCTTTTGTTCACGCTTTTCCTTTGTGCCTGGGGTTCAGGGTGACACTGTTTTCCTACAGGTGATTAAGAGCAGGTATTCATCTTCTCTAGCTTTAAACACCTAGCATAGGTGACTGATTCAGTAAGTTTAAGGGAATCAGTGTGCTTTGCCTTGTCGTCAGCTTACTTTTTGTCAGAATAACGCATGGTTTGTTCTTGAGGTGCCAGGCACAGCACCAAAAAGAAATCAGATCCTGTGCTAAAGAGGCAGCAACTAATTCATCTGTGAAGGTCTATATTTCAGCATTTTCACAATTCTAAGCGTGTGGTGCAAACAGTGTCCCGATTCTTGTCTGAACATGCTTTGCAGTATGTAATGAGTAACGACTTGCCACAATATGCTTAGATCCCAGTCTTTTTCTGTTCAGAAGTCTTCCCTAAAAATGACCTTAAAAAGGACATTATCCAATGACTTCAGTGGAAGTGTTTGCAATGTGACAAATTCCCCTTGAATCCTCCTTAAAACTAATCTAAATTGGAAATATTCCTTTCTCTTCTTTAATTAAATTTAGGTTTTTTGTTAAAAAAAGCTTTTATTGGAACAAGGGAAACAACATGCTTAGTGAATTAATGATGTAAGTAATTTCCAAATGGTATAAGAAGTAAGGAAAAGGTTGTCTAATTCAGTTATGCTATATGCTGTTTTCTTATTTTCAATAAACAATATATTTGCCAAAATATAAATTATATATCTACACTCATCTAAAATGACCAGAATATCATTTTTGCTACCAGTGTAATTTACTTGATTTTCTAGGAAGTAAAAATTGCAAACAGAATTTGAATCTTGCAGCTTCACAATATTACATTATAACTGTGCTTGGTTTTGTTGTGTTTGGCTGTTAGTAAGCAGACGGAATACAAGAGTATCTGTAGTATAAGTGGGAAAATAGCATTATCTAACATGAAAAAATTGCAAAAGTGCAAATTGAGAGAACATGCATCTGAAAAGAAGGTTCATATTCCATACGAAACAGGTCGTGACACGTACTTGCAGTGTTCTTTGGTTTGACTGGGAAGTAAAAAGAGGGAAGAAAAATGATCAAAACAGTCAGGTTCAGCATAATATTGTTATAGCGGAGAATGGCTTTGTTTGTTCTATATGTTTCCGCATATCAAAATGTATTTTTAATAATCTCACAATAATTAATAACAAACTAATAGTGAATGATAGTAGTAGGGATGTTCTCATTTACGGATGGTAATTGTTTTGCTAGAGTTAAGGATGACTAATATTAACAATAAAAATTTTAATTCTTCACTTATTTCCTTTTATGAAGAAGCATGGAGCAGACATTTTTTAAACACATGATGATAGTCTACAGTGAAACTGAATAATGCTCCTTTCTATACCACCATCAATTTTGCTCTGTCTTGTACAAGCGAGACTGTGCATGAGCTACGATATCACAGACATTTACCACAGATGATGGATAGTGCCAGATCAAGATCTGAATGATGTATCATATGATACTTGCAATGGATGAAAATTAAAGTGCGTCCCATCCTGAGAGGCTGACTCTTTTGTGAAGTCCAAATAAAAGGCAGATCCCCACAAATAATTAGCAAAATGAAGCCATTTAAAGGAAGCAGTTTCAGAAAGCAGTTCAAATTCTTTGCTGGCATATGCCTTTGACATCAATGGAGTTACAGAAGCAGAAATTTGACCTTTGATATATACATATATCTGTATCTTAAAATGACGACCAGCATTACAAGTATGTACTGTGCTATTTAGTTTGTGGTATGGCATGTCAGGGCCATTCCATACATCAGTATAGATCACAGGGCCATGCTTTTGACATTTCTCATGTACAATTGTATTTCACTGTTTCTTTAAATAACATTTTCAAAAGTAAATGTAGGAGTGCTTACCTGGTTTTGTAAGGGGAAGATCTTTTTCATGTCTGACTGCTTCATGCTCTAGACAGAGAACAACAGTATAAGAAAATTGCCATAATGTTTCTAAGTTACATTTTGTATGGGTGTTTTGATTTTTTGTTTTGTTTTGTTTTGCTATATGGGTTTTATTTTTTTGTTTGTTTGGTTTTTTAAGTAACAAGGACTGCATGTATGTTTTTCAGGACTAAGCAGTCAATTTCTCCTGTTTCGTGCTGTTATTTTGGAAAAGAAACCCACAGGTGAATGGTTGTTAACAGATTATTCACTGAGGGATCTGCCACAAAGTACCAAAGTTCATTAGTACTGCACATAGCTCCACAAATATAGCTACTATTAATGATACTAAGAGTCATGCATGTATCTTAGGAAAGAAACAAGTTAATAGGGTTTCCTCTAACTTCTTAAATGTAATTTTTATCTATTTTCCATTTTTATTATTTGAAAGAAGAGTATAAAGTAAACTCAGCAACCATTCACTCAGTCTTCGCTCTTGATTCAGATATACTTGAGCAGAGTTCCCAAAGTCTTGAACACATACTATTACATATGAGTAAATTATATTTAGGTGTGGATAATGCATCTCATCTCCACATGCCCCCTTCTCTTATCCCTCCTCCCATCCTTCTACTTCATAATTATTACTGAAAAAATGATAATTTATGTTATGTTGCTGGAAATAGAAAATATGAAGAAGATTTTTTTTCAAATAGTTCCAGCAAACAAAAGTCAGACTTAGAAAAAGAAACACCCCACAGATCTCAGAACACAGTAGCAGCTATGCAATGGAAACTGGGGCCAAAATACATTTCAGGGCTGAGGAATCAATGGACAGCTCTGCTGGCCCTGATTCCAGGTGAGGTTTTCCACAGCTTAAGGACTGTGCACCACTTTCCTTTTGAGAAATGAGGACCCAAAAGCACGCTGTAAAGCGGAAAGTGCTGAAAATGTGAATGGCCTCTGAAAAAAGGGCAATATGCTTCAGCCTTTCTGCTACTCAGATGAATAATTGAACTCCTAGTAACTGTGATTTCAGGTGGAGAGACAGGTTGAGAAATGCCGAGATGAAGACATCATAGGGAATTTCAAATGGGAAACATTCTTATGAAGCATGAATTAAAACTTGTTCAGTGAAGAGTGATACATTTCCCATATCTGGACTTTTTTTGATCAATACATTATCTGGGGAAATAATTGAAATTTTTAATTATTATTTTTGTAGTTTACTTTGCATTCTGCAAAGATGTGTGCAAAGTGCGCAAGATGCTCCAAAATGTGCAAGATGTAGGAAATCAACAAGCAGGCTGTGGGGTGAGTTAAGGTATGAACTCTTTCTTGAGTTCTTTTTGACTGAGAAGAATCCAGGATGCAGTTATATTAAAATAATTTCTGTTTTTCTCTTTTTAACTTAGCAGGAGAATTTATTCAACCCAAGTAATTTTTAATAGTGATTTTTAAAAGACTTGTAACTCTTATATGAATTTTTGCTGTTGGGACTTTTGATATGGGAAGCGTAGAATGAATTCACTCCTGCACTGAAGCAATTGGTTATGTCAAATGGACTTTTACGTAGCAATGACAAGACAGTATGTTAAATGAAAGAAATGGAAGACATGGTGATAAAGACACTATAATTTTAAGCAAAACTAGAAATTGCCGAGGGCGTGTTTCCTTATGTAAAAGTAAAAAAAGACACACATATCCAGCAATTTTACAGGAATTTTTCTGATTAAGGAAGGAGTCACATACTTGTTGGCTTTGCCTGGGCTACAGAAGACAAAAGAGGTTGAATTGTAACAGTTAGATACAGAAAGAAGAGAAAACGTACTATTTTTTTCCCTTTCTTCTTAACATTCAAACATTTTATTGAACTCACTTCTCACTTGTCCTTAGCTTCCCCTACTTGTGCAAGGATGCACAGCATTCAAACCCCTGAAGTTTAGACAGCTTTGTGTTGACTGCCAGTGATGATGAGAATGTTCTAATTGCTTGGCTGACTCTTCACAGCTTCTAGAACATTCATTATTACTTGATTGTTTTTTCCTGTCAACATTACATTACAAAAACTCTAAGGTCTAAATAACAGATAAGACCCAAAGGTTTAGAGTTTAGTCCCAAAAACATTTTCTCTGTGAGGTAAGACTGATCCAAAGTCCTAATCCATCTGGTGATTTATCCTCATATTTGGGATTCTTTCAGAGGTCTGATTTACAGCTACACCCTATTTCATTAGCCCAGCTCTGGCTAATGAGAGGCTGGAACAAGCAGCTAAGTAGCTGAAAGGCCTTGACCTGTCTTCGTCATTGGAAAGACAATTCTTAGTAGAACAGTATCTGCTGGTTTTGCTCCTAAGTGTTATCAGTTACTTATTTCAAAATACTGTAAAAAATTATTGCAATGCAAATATACTACACTAGATGAGTGCTGAATAGTGTTTAACACCTCCCCGCCCCCTCCATAAATCAGGAGAGAATCACTTATTCTTACCTGACTTCTCAGTGGGAGCTGTCTTTTGTTGTTTAATTTTCTCCTCTGTATCGTAAAAGCAGCATTAAAATCACAGTGTGTTAGCATAGGTTCATATAATTGGAAAAATATTTCTATAGGTGATATTTTGCATATGGTTCACAATGACAAAATAAATTCATGTCATTTTGCATCACTATCCCCTTGTGGCACTGCAAAACAGCATGCATGCATTATGAGTTTTGACTGCATGGTGAGATCATACTCAAGGAAAAAGTAAATTACTGGGCCTAATGTCTCAGCTGCGGGAAAAGAGCTGCAGACCCTTCAGTGTTTTTCAGGCAGGCACTCAGGTGGAAACCATCCTATTCCTGCATCCATTACACCTTTGCCAACATCAACTCCCTGAAAGCCTAAGTCCCACAGTTTGGTATTAAACAACACTAAGAACGTCTGTTTAGATACTGCCTAACCACAAACATGGGTGGTGGTATCCACATGTGTCTGCACTCTGAAAATGAAAAAGGTATGGAGGCACCCAAGCACCTAATAGCTCACAGAGGGACACATGGGACAGTTGGAATGCCAGCCCATGCCACCTGCTACTGGACAAGCCTACCTAGACCTAGCTGGGCATCTCTCACAAGACCTTGGAGCAGCCTTGAACTTCTGCTAATCTCATGGGAAAAGCTGCCCAAGTCCACATGCTCTTGAGCTGCCTGTAGATTTGCTCAGCACAGTTCTCAGATGATGTGGACCCATGTCGACATCAGCCACCAGACTTGAACAGCCTCTTCTCCAAGTAAGTTTGTGGGACTACACTTTCTAATCAAATGGGATTTGTTTTACCTTCCCAATGTCCCAGTCAGGTGGAAACTGGGATGTTTACGTTCAGATTTCTGCTCTGCCCAGTTTGGTTGATTTTAAATTTGCCCTACCTCATCCTTTTATAGCTCTACTCCATTTTATGTCCCTTTCCATAACTGAATTCAAACCTCTCTCCTAACCTCTACCTTTCAACATTCACACACATTACTAAATTCTTCTTAAATATGCTTAAGACCCATTCAGACTGTATTTGCTCTTCCTCTTGCTGAAAGCAATTTGCAGCCACCTGCCTCTGGCCCCTTGCTTTTCCCTAAGAACTCTAGAAGGCATCAGATTGAAGATGACAATGGCTGGGTGGAGATCAGGTTGGGTAGATATGTCTTTGTCCCCTCATCTTGTTTGTTTTGTCTATTTTGGGAAGAAAATTAGTACTGATGGGGTCAAATATAGGGGGGGATACAGCTCTATGGTTACTGACATTTTCTATTATTTGGAAATTAAATATAGCTCTGCATTGCTATGCTTTTCAGTTGTTGTCTGGTAGGTGGCAATTTAATTTCTCTTAATCTGTATGAAGTTTAGGGCTTTTTTATCCCCCTTACTCAGCTATTGTTACTGTCAGCTTCTTATGAAAGCAGTGAATTAAAAATCTCATCTCCATATTGTGAATGCCTGTGAAGCTACATATGTTTTATAGAACACCCAGCACCGTGAAGACGCAACTTATTGGGAGAAAATGTCTTTTTTCTGCTGTAAGAAGAATTCTAACGAATAACTGCATTTCGCTAGTTTAGATTGGGACACTAAACTTTCTAGGTACTAATACAGAAAACGCCCAATATGTTGACTTTAAACAAAGGCCCTGTAACCTGCACTGGATCAATGAGAAGTAGAATTTAAAAGGTTTCTCTTTCTTTGGATATTATCCTAACACTTTTGAACACTAAATAAGATATTTTTCCTTTTCCTAGTTCTGTTGAGTATGTATAGCAATGTTTGCTTTGTAACTCTGGGATAATAAATCTGTGAGGAAATAAATAAGAAAATAAGTTTGTGAGTGGATGGCATATCTGATTAATTTGATTGATGTAGGGGTAGTGTTTCTTCTCAAAATGAATTTATTCTTGAAAACAGAGTGTCTTGGACAGGCCTGTGGATTTGCATTCATCTGGGAATGAACACAGTAATTCTTTGGTATTCATTCACCTACCTATTCTGCAACCTAACCACACAGCAAATATTGATCTTCTGATTCCACTGGAGAACACCCTGACGCACTCCCTGACAGAACTACCGGTGGTGGCTGCTTGGCTTTTTCTCTGAGTTTCTAGCCTTTGGCTGTAGCCAGAAGGAAAACTGAAGGAGTAGAATATCCAGACTTAAGGAGAACAGTCTCTATGAGGGAATACACTTCATGACATCAGGAAGCTTCACAAAATCGTTCTGTTCACCACTATTCAGTATGAATAAAAGCAGAGAAAAATATATGATGAGGATAATATATATTATTTTGCCAAGAACAGTAATAATATTTCTATTTTTTCATGTATTTTTGTTTACCATATCATAAGGAGTCTTGTAAAAAAAAAAAAACAACCGACTTTGAGGACTTCATAAAACTATAAAGAGTCAAAAATAAATTTTATGAATATTAAAATTAAAAAAATCCTGATTTTGCTCTAATTTTGAGTAAGCCCAAAATTTAAAGTTCTGAAATCTTTCATCGAAGAGACTCTATTTGCTCTGCAGAGCTCCAGTTTTGCAGCACTACAAGCATTAATATTAATTTTTTTCCCTGATGTACCTAATTTAAATGGAAAAAAATAAGTCTGTAAACATTTCTCTGTGTATTGCAGGCAGTTTCAGCAGAATTACATCAGGCATGAATTCCCTTGCTTTACTTGCTTTCACTGACATACACAAAACACACTTTAATTTAAATATTTCCCTACAGGATCAATATATTTTCTGAAATTCTCTAGTATTTCAGTCATGTGATACTTCTAAGTCTGATGACAGGAGGCATAGAAAAAACGGTTTGATGCTGCACTGAATCAAGGTGAAAAAGGAGGCCACTGTTTTGTACAGAATGAAGCTTTTATAATTCAAGCTGCTAACTCAAGAGCACTCATTGGCACACAGCAGGCAGAAGCACTATTACCTCCAGTGCCTGCAGATTAATACTTCCAGTCATCAAGTGTAACTCAAAACAGCCACTGTTCTCCAAAGCAACCGTTGATCACCAGAGAATAGAGCTTTTATGCTAAAGGAAATTTAGCAAACATTTTTCTATCCTTTTTTTTTCCCTTTCAAGCACTTAAATTCCAAGGGTTTGTGGTCTGGAATATGCTGTCCTATACTAAAGTCTAATATACTGGTTTGTGACATGATGCTCAGATGTTTGAGAACGCCTTACCAAGGATATGTATTTTCCTGCTGCTATATGAATGAGATTGGGCTAATTGTGTAGCAGGACTGATTTCATTTAGCAGGAAAGGTGAGTAGTCATGCCACCTATCCAGCCAACCCACTTTCTGGCCACCCCTGTGGCCACCAAGTTTGGCTCCCTCGCTACGACATTCCTGCCTTGGCTGAACTCACCTAATGGTTGAAGCATTCTGCTAGCTGTTAATACACAAAAAGTGATCAGTGAGTTGAATAAAATCTTGGCCTATGTGCCTTTGAAGGAAGAATTCCCTATAGACTCAAAACCAATACAACCTCAGTAAACCAGTTCCTCAAGGCTTCCAGGAAACCTCAAAATCTCTATGAAAAAACTTACAAGGTAGAATATTGTACATTATAAAAATGAACTAGAAAAATACTAGACGCGTGGAGAGATTGATTTCTTTAGAAAGAAAAATTAAGGGGAAAAAAGGTAATGAATTAAAGCCTGCTTGCTTATCATTGAACACATAAGGTTTAAATGGTTTATTCAATCACTTATTCATGAGCACTTCATTCCAGTGTGAAGTTCAAACAGGAGCACTGGCGGCAAAGGTCAATGGGATGTGGATACTTGCTTTCCAGTTCCCACTGCTTCTGGTAAAACCGCTCAGGAGTGATGTAAGCTGAGCATCAATAGCTGAGTTTTCTGTGAGGTTACCTCTTAGTCTTGTTAATTCACACCAGACCCAACTGTGGATCATTAAGTGCCTTCCTCCTCAAAAAACCTGATGAGGCACAGAGCCTTGGTTTGAAAGGGGGACCCCTTGTCCTGCTCACTGCAGCCAGTTGTTATTACTTACAGTTTACCTGAGGGCATAGTCAGTTCAGGATTAGTATTGTTATTCTTTGTTCAGCTCCTGTTCTTCTGAGATTCAGGAACTGGAGGCTGCCTCTGTGCAGGCTGTCATTTACTCGATGAGATTGTAGCTTCTCCTTTTCTGGGGGACCACACTCACTTAATGTAATAACTAATTTATTCAAAAGGTTGAGAAGGCTTAATTCCCAGTACACCTCTTTGAAGTGGTGGAGGACAGTAGAGAACTCCTTCCTCAAACTCTGGAAAATGGGCTTTGCTAATGCTTTTTACTACACCGGTGAGAAAAGAACAGTCAAAAACTTTGACAGCTGAATCCTTTTAGTTAAATTTCACCCTTATTTTTGTTCCTCTCCAAAACACTGAAATAAACCAATGGCACAAAGCAAAACACGTGTGCCTAGCTCAAGGAAATCTCCAAGTTTTTCAGAGCACACGTATCCTTATAAAGCAGAGCTGGATGTAACAGGAGGTTACTTCACCAAACTTACCTGGCTTAGTCTGAGAGACAGCTTTTTCACGTTTAACACGTTCATGCTCTGAAAATAAGAACCCCTATATTAGAAGGCTTTTTAATTTTTAGAAGATTTTAAAAATAAAATATTCTCATTATAATTTTAAAAGATGACTTTGCAATTCATATTCCCACTAGACTTGAGCGGAATTTTTTGATAAATATACTTCTCAAGAAAAGATGTTTAAGTATTTTTTCCTTATGAAATTAAAATAATGAAAATACTTTTTTGGCTTTTTAATGTAGTTTAATTACTTTCTGTGGCTTTTTAGAAATATCATAGAATTTCTAAAATTATGAATTGCTTCTGCTATTAATTGTGATTGCTATCACTATTCTTCTGTATAGAAAACCTCTCCTTGATGTTTAATATAGAAATTACAGCAGTTTTTATTACAACAGAAGCGGGGTTTTCTCGTAAAGAATGTCAAATAAATGTTCAGTATCCTGCATAAAGGAAAAACAAAAAAAAGCTTTCCATGTTTCTCTGTGTTCTGGACTTGGCTGGACTAGGGCTAATTTTCTTCATGTAGGCTAGTATGGGGATCCCATGAGTATATTGTGAAGCACTAACAATAATGTATATTATAATATAACCTGTATGCAATATTGTGCTATTTAAAAACAGTGTGGTATCCAAATCTCAACATTATGAGACAGAAAAATTTCAGAGGAGTGTTAAAAATATGTTTCATTCTGATTTGTAGCTCTGATGTCTAAGCTGTGCAGCAGGTGAGCATTGCAGCATACCAAGACATAAATCTCTAAAACTTGGACTAGAGGCCTGGCCAGAGAGTTGCACAGACCCTTCCTCATCTGTGGTCCCCTCGATTGTTTCCCAATGTGAAGCTGCCATGGAGACAAAAGGCATAGGCGGGTCTCAGCTGAATGGGAAAATGGTTTCCATGCAAACTGGGACCTGGGAGACACACCTGGTCCTGCACTACAGAGCGAGTCATTGAAAACCAGTTTCATAAGTCAAAATGTTGTGTGAGTTTTTGTTGATGAATCCCATCTTAAACTGCTACAACTTTGTAAAAATAAGGAAATACCTTCCTTCTGAAAGATAAAATAACAACATTCTATATAGCTTTGGTACTTACTGTGTTCATGAGTGTTCTCTGAGGTAGCTAGAAGTAAACAGAAAAGGCGAATTTTAATGTTTTTGTAGCTGTGGTGCAAAATTTAATGCATTTCTTAATGACATTTTAGACATAAAATTTCAGTGAAATCTATATTGAAGTGTGCAACAGTTACACTGTCTTACTTACACTGTCCACCCTAGACACATAAATGAGACACTCAGCTGAGGAACACAGGCACCCTGAATTCCTCATTTAGCCAAAATTTGGTTCAGATACCCCTAAAAGGCTCTGCACCTCTTCACTGGGCTGAGTCACCCTCAGTGAATGCTGACCATATAACAAACCTAGGGAAACTGCCTGGTTAAGTAAGGTGCTCAGTTCAGTGCCCACTAAGAGACAGGGGAAGTTTAGACCATAAGGTCTCTACTAGGTAAAGACAGAAAAATAATTTTAGCTCGAGTGAGGAAACAACACCTAGGGCAGTCTAAACATGAGAGTGCCTGACAATTGTGCCTGCGCTATGAGGCCAATGAATTTCAGATGGATTCAGTGATACTTCAAGAAGCAGAAAGACAATTGAAAATGTTCATTAACTTAATTAGGCCACTTCTAAACATAAGGATTTCAGTGCTGCAACTTCTAAACTTTGTGCCAATTAATTTTCTGCATTTTTCCAGAAAAAAATCCCAGATGAGATAAAACTGAGAACCAAGTTAATACTTTCCATGGATGTTAAGACAACATTCCTCAGGTAAAGAGAGAGCTTGGCAGCGGTACCCAATGTCATTATTGGTTCTACAGAAGCAAGCGAAATGTCAAGACCTAGCCCTCCAGCTGGATTTTTCTTCTTGACTTTTGCTATGCAGCTGTTGTTTTCAAGAGAAAAAAGGCTCCACCACCTGCATGTCTTCTGTGTGAGAGAGAGTAATCCCACAGAGAGATGCAGCAGGGCAGGGGATGAGCTGCCTTTGCAGCCCCAGCAGCACAAGCAATAAAAGTGCTGCTGTGAGCTCCCAGGCTGTGATTCACTGAGCTCTTGAGCTCCCCAGCTCCCACTTGGGACAAAAACTGCTGTGCATGTGGGTTTCTGTTTCACTTGTTTCCCTTGCAGTTTAAAATCCACTCCCATTTTATATCCAGTCTCTAATCCAAGTTGTTGTTGCACATTTAAGGAGACAGCAACTGGAGATGGTGTACAGAACAAAGTGAAAAAAACCTAGGATATTTTTGTGGGAGAGAGAGACTAAAGATACAAAGTAAGTGTCTATGCTTGCTCCTAACTGAGGAATCAGAAATAAGAAACAACAGAAAAACAAAGGTCCTGTGACAAAGCCGCGTTTGCTATTTTTATGTGTATAAGAAAACCTTTTTGTAATTTTGGCACATTTAACACCCCTAAAACAACCAAAAAGTAGTTCCCTAAGCATCATAAGCTGAGGCAAATTCTATTGCAATTGAATTTCCATGAAATATGTCTGAATTTGTAGAGGAAATTAATTTTTTATTGTGTCAAAAGACATATTGTGATATGCGCAGGTAATTATGAATTTCAATTTGCAAAAAGGAATTCCACAGCAAATATTTAAATAAAATCTGAACATTATACCAGGCGCTGGTATAATGACTTACATAACTATTACAGAATATTGTGTCACATAACACTTTCAGTAATCAACCAAAATGATCAGAGCTCGGCCACATATGAACAGAATTAATTTAAAGACTCTCTACTGCTTAATGAATTTTACAAGCAAACTTTTGTAATAACATCCTCATCTAAGATCTGCCTAAATCAAAACAAAACCATTACTCCTTAACTTTCCAGTGAAGCCAGTACAGTAATTTCCCTTTTTATGCTGGTAAATATGAGTCACATAGAATGGTTAAAACAATAAGAACTCAGCTAAAGTCTGGTCCCTGAAGTTTGTGAAGGTATCTCTGTTGTCCTTTTCCATCTTTTCTGTGGAGGCATTAATTAGACAAACTTGTATAATGTCAGCATCAAGACAGATTGAACACCGAGATTACTGTTATCTATGCTTTGCCTAAAAGTCCAGCTTTCTTGTTTCTGGCATAACACTCAGAGATATTTCTACCAGATGTTTTGATGAAATAATGAAGATATTCTAAAGTTAAAAGTCTCTAGAGGATGTGTTGGTTATTTTAAAACATATCTATCTTTTTTTCTATTAAAAAAAATCCAAAACACAACACCAAGGTGAAATTGTGAAATGCTATTTGGACCATAAAAATAAACCTTTATGTTTTGCTAACTGTGATTCCTGTACATTCAATAATAATGTTATCCTTCTTCTGTGCCAGTATCTCATCAAAAAATGTAACTCTAATGACTTACACAGTAAGCAGAAGGTTAAAAAATGAAATCCCAAGACCATTAGATTCATTTCTACAGTATCACAATTATCTATAATGTTGGTGGCCTGATTTTTATTCTACTTAAAGAAAATGGCAAGATGATAAAAGCTAAATGTCAATAACCAAGTCAGACTTTGTGAAATGATTAATGATATATGTTATTTAGCCTAAAGGGTGAAAAATTAAAGGCTGTATTCTACAGCTCTGGGAATCTCACACACTTCATGTAGAATCTTGCACTGAAAGTACAAACAGGCATTTTTTGGTTTGGCCACTGATGGAGAGAGGGTGTTGGGCTAAATAAACTCTTGGTTTTGTTTCAAATAGTTGTTCTGATGCCATTAGCTAGCAGGAATATCTATTGGGTAAATAAGTACTAATCGTTCACAATGTTAGAAGATTCAGTCCTAAGCAAGTATTTTATCTTCATTTATTTAACACTTAAACTACATTAGAGGAGGAACAAGGCCAGATTTGAATCTAATGAAAACAGCTGGATTGCTGATGAAATATTTGAAGCTACATGAGATCTGAACTGGATCAATGAAATTATCTGGTTCTACTCTCAGCAAAAATTTGAAATTTCTTTTCTGCCAGTCTAAATTAGACTTGGGAACCAGGCTTCATATATATCTTGCTGTTTTTCACTTCACTTCAAATTTTTTTTGACTTGTCTTCTATTCTGAAGGCTGCAAGGGTATTAATTATATATGGCATATTTTTGTAAATTAGATTCTGATATGGGTTCAGAAATGGAATTCTGCATTTTATTGAACCATAAATTGGTAAGACTAAAAGCAGAATGTGCTTTTTGATTATAACATGTCTATTTTCCATCTGGATAACAGTTACTTGCCATTCAGACAGCAAATATATTTGTGAATGTGCACATTCTGCAAGAAAAGAATATGTTGTACAGCAACTAAAAGCAATGCCAGTAGTACTTGTTTTAGTAGAGAAAAACAGAATAATAACACATGCTGTAGCTGGGAAAAATTATTTCCAGTTACATAGTTACAGTTGTATTATAAATAAGAAATTTACTTTCCATTAGACAAGGAAAGAGCCTGGTTTATTTCCCATTAAAGAGATCACAACAATTCTTTACCATGTTTTGGACAGGACATTGCATGAATACACAACACACACATAATGTAAATCTGTAACAATATCACAGGCCAAGAGAGAGATCAAGATCAACAGGAATCTTCTAATGGAATTCTCAAAATTTGAAATGTATACCTTCCAGTTTATGCATCACGGCAAAGTTAAAGTTTGGTTTCTCTATTTAATATGAGTTCATTCTCCCTGAAAATGATCTACAGACAAACTAACAATTTGTCCTTTAGACAAATTAATGGACATTACTCCTTCCAAATCAAAGTTTCAAGAACTTAAGAGACCACATCATTGTGCATAACTTGAAGTAAATAAGACAGTTTTGTTCTAGTTATTGTAAGGTTTTACAAACTGTGAAGCAACTGTATTGTGAAGGAGTCAAACAGAATAAAAATATATTCTTTACATGTCTAAGATAATAAGTTCAGAAAAAAAGGGATTATTAGGATTTATCACCCTGTTAAGGAGCAGTTGCCTACATTTGTGCAGTTATTGTCTGTAATCTTTGTCATTCAAAGGAGAAATCAAATGTTAGCATAAGTTTTCTAGATCAGGAGACCTGATCTCTCATATCTGCCTGTGTCTTACTCAAGTTCTCCTGGCTAGAGGAGCAGCTGGCAGACTGTGTTGTAAAACCAGTCTACTAAGCATATGTCTAAAAAAGTGACTCAAAAACTAGATTAGCTGCAGCTGGATTCCTAAAAAGAGAATGGCTCGTGCTCATCATGACCTCTGCTCTATGTTAAAAAACTGCCTCGATGGTGTATGACCAAGAGTTACCCTGTGGCTGAGACGAAGTAAAGCAAGCAAGAAGTGTGTGGTGGTGGCATAAACAGGGGAAGTTGGTATACAATTAAATTACAGTGAATGCTGCATGAGCCTTGTCCTTACAGGATCTCTTAATTCCCTACAACATTCACTTTACATTTCTGGTTTGCTTTAAACCTAGCATTTTCCAGGATATTTGTCCAGGTTTCTAAACATTAAGGAAGTATTATCCCACATTAACATGACAAGTATTAAATGCTAAGTGATTATGGCTGTCTGGAACATTTGTAGGGAAGCAGAGAGCTTTAGCTTCCAGCTAGTGTTCTTACTTCTATTCTTGGTCTAGGAATGCTCATCTGTGCATCTCCACAGACTTCCTTGGATCACTGTATCAGCAGTGGCTGAAGGATGATAACAAGATAAATGGTTAAGACAAACCCTCCTAAAATGCCGTGGTTTGCCACTATCATTAATAATTAACCACTGATATTAGAGCCTATAGGGTATTAACTTGCAGCAGACTGATCTTCCGATTGCCACTTTCTGCCAAAAAGAGCTGTCAGGCTGCTTTCACAGTTCTTTCTGCCTCGTTTTCATTACCAGAGCAGTCTGACCCAAGATATCTATCTGCTTTCCTAGAGTTATCATGTTTGTGTCCTTGCTGTTTGGTTTGCTTTATACCTTGGGGCTGCATATTGAAAAATGAGCTGACTCTTGGTTTTGGAGGATTTTGTTGATGTTGTCTAGAACAACTTGTTTTTTTAGGACTTATTTTTAACTGGCAGTTCAAGAGTACTTTATATAACAGGGAAAACAGAAGATAATAGCGAGAGAGGAGGGAAGGGAGAAACTTTATAGTGGTGTAAATATAATAGAAGTAGCAAAGAAGTACAGACATTTCCAACATTTTTAAATGACTTTTAATGAGAGGAATTGCTTCAACTTCAATCTGAGATGCATGCCTTTAGGAATCATCAGTAATGATCCTAATCTTTCTCTGTTTCCCAGTTTGTCACTTAAACATTAGAAATGCTCTGGGAAATGTAAGTTGTTGAAACAGCAATCTTGCATGATAGCACTGAAAACTAATATCTTTAAAGCACTATAAGTCTTAAAATCCCAGAAGGACAAATCTTCCATCAACAGAGCTGGAAAGAATAAAATTTCAGTCAAATGTAGATGAGGTACATCTGCTGCATTAATGCATTTCATCTTTAGGCACGTGTGGTGAAAGACCTGAAGAGCTTCCTCTCAATATCATCCTCAGCTTCTGGCGTTTTCATGTGCTGTTCCCTGAAATTGTGGGATGGGAACATAAAGATGAGGGAGAATATGCTGACAAGCTTTCACTTTTAGAAATATCAGTTTTACATTTGCATATAGCTAAGGCAAAACACAGCAGAGCCAGGGCCATCTTTATTGCAACACAAATTATAGACCACAAAGGGCAACCGAGTGAAATCAGGCAGACTGAAGTTTATAGGATGTTAGAATGATTTTTCAGAATACAGATGTTAGTTTATGCAACAAATGTTCACCACTCTATATAAACAATTGGAGCCAAAGGGAGCACCTCTTGCTGATGTCAATATGCACTATTATTGGATCTTCAGTCATAATGCCTGTTATTAGTGAAATCTGCCAAACTAACCCCCTGGGTCCAGACTTCATGCAAATACTTGGAATACAAACTTCTCAGCTGAAGTCCTTCTTAACTATGGCTGGTTTTGTAAAAGTATAATAATGGCTGAAAATATATTTACATATGTTTTTAAATAAATGTGAAATAATAATAAATTAGAAAATAATAAGATAACTATGGAAATCTAGAAAAGAAGAATTTTGGAGGAGAGATTAGTTGATATGAGGGGTGAAGAACAATAAAAATTAATTAACTTTTGAAAAAATGGACTTTTCCGAGTGCTACTCAAATTAACATGGTGATTAAAACAGAGGGCTAATGACTAACTTCTAGAGGCATAACAGACTGAACCACCTTTGTTCCCCATGAAATGCTGCTGATCACTGCTTTTGCTTTAATTATGACTTTGTAGAAGCACATTTCTGCAAATGATGTCTGCATAGATAAGAAAAAGAAAGGTAGATTGCCACTAGAAGAACTATTCATTCTGGAATTGCATCTGAATAGAATACCTCTCAGCATTCATTTGCACACATCTTTGTGCAGTGTAATAAAGTAATAGTTTATCCCATGGGGAAATTTTTAGCCAATTAACCATGTGTTATGTGGATATGCAGGTGTTCAAGCATATTATGCTGATTGACAGGTGTGAGTGTTGCTGACATGATGCAAATATATATGTGTTATACCTAACTTACAGTAGCAATACAGGCCACCAATTACACAGAACACTCTTTCTTCAGAAATCACAGATGCTTCATAATCATTAAAACAGTAGTTTAACTGGCTCCAGTTTTTGGTAGCAGCGGTTGAATAAATTACTGTTGTACTTTAAGGCAAGTTGTAATCATAACTGTAATTGAAACACTATGCCAGGTCTATCAATATGAATTATTTTGCAGCTTTGTTGTTACATAAGACACAAAAGAGTGTAATCTCAATTTTACCTTGAATAGATTACAAAGTTGTAACCCATGTCAAGGTTTTGGTTAAATTCTACTGAGAATAAAAGTGTGGGCATTTTTTGTAAAAAAGCATGGGTGCAAGGTAACATCATTAGTTTTACGTGCTTTGAGTACACCAGGGTATTAGATAGATAAACATGGAGATCTAGACACTATTAAAATGTCTAGATTAAATATTTGCATTAGACCCTCCATCTAAGTACTATGACTGTGGATATTCAATCAGTTATTAGGATCTACAAACGACCTGCTCCTTCTTCTCACTTCTCTTTCAATGTCAGATTCTTAAGAGAGAGGGAAGGTTGTTAATCAGCAACAAACTATCCTGATGTTCATTGACATTTTCTTTCTGATCTTGTTATTCAACCTAAACTATGTTCCCTGTTATAGTTAAGTGAGAAATAGAAGTATCTCCAGGAGGGCAAGAAATCACATTCTGACACAGATACAAGACAAGTGAAACACTCTTTGCAGATGTTTATTTCTCTCCATTAGCCTTAAACTAGGGTGAACAGTTTCAATGTAGATGCTTAAATTTAGACATCTAAATTTGCATGAGTTAAAGTTTATTAGTGATTACACTAATCTGAGTATCTAAAAAATTTTTTGAAATTTGTGAATTCAGTGAAAAGTCATGAGCTCAAGACATTCATTCCTATATCTGCTTATATTGAATGGGTACTTCAGAGAGTGTTTTTTAGTCATGTCTTATCCAACTGAAATATCTGCAACATTGACAGTACACAAGCCTAGTCCCTCAAGTTCTGTCCATCATTAACTAAACAGAGGTTGTACAGATCATTGCCTCACATAACCCTGTAAAATGGATATAAATATTTATACCCTTAAGATAGTTGAGACAAGGTAAACAGAGGTCAAGCAAATTTCAGTTAACTGATACAGTCTTTTCAGATAATTTTCCTTATTTAATATGAATTATCTGTTCATCAATATTCCTTGAAAATGCTGGGGACTTGTTTCAGCATGGGAAATCAAAGCTCACCAGTGCATGGATAGTCATCTATTAAATTAAAAACATCTTTAGTCTGGAGTGGGTTTACATTGAAAAACATCTTGTCTGTATCTTAAGATTTCTGTAAAGTGTTCTTCAGTAAAACCACTTTATTTAATTCTTAATCTGATGCAGGATGACAGTGTTAACTACAGTTTGGAAGATCCTTTGGGCTCCATCTTGTGGCTATTTCAGTTATTGTTACCTTTGAGAGAGCTGCCTGCCTTCAGCTGGTCAGAATAGCACTACTAGTTTCAACGGCATACTAGCACATGGCTGTTTCTGTTATTTTCTCTTATATAATACAGAATTTTGGACCCTATTTTAAGAAAATGGCTTATAAAGTACGTATACTGATTTGGGGTTTTTTCCCCCCTCTGTTTAGGACTAAAAGTTCTAGTAAGGGGTTGTGTAATACACTTTGCAGTTATAGAATCAGATGATGTACTTTCTTATCCTTTGATGCTTGTTGGAAAATGGCATAATGAAGCTGTGGTTCATCTTGAACCAGTGGCATCTGCAGCTGAGCAGAATCCCATGCTGCCATGACCATTTGCTATATGAATAACATGGCTGACTTCAAATTTTTCTGGTCAATTCCAAAACTAAGCAGTTCTCAAATCCCCTCCCCGCCCCCCC